>JAGFNQ010010252.1:0-220187 GCA_024364735.1 Boesenbergia rotunda
AACAAAATCTAGCGAAGGGCTGCTAGGCACCTGGCGAAGGGCTGCTAGGCACCTGGCGAAGGGCTGCCAGGAAACAAAGTCCTAGCGAAGGACTGCTAGGCACCTGGCGAAGGGCTGCCAGGAAACAAAGTCCTAACGAAGGGCTGCTAGGCACCTGGCGAAGGGCTGCCAGGAAATAAAGCCCTAGCGAAGGACTGCTAGGCACCTGGCGAAGGAATGCCAGGATACAAAGCCCTAGCGAAGGACTGCTAGGCGCCAGGCGAAGGACAGCTTGGGACTGAAGCCCTAGCGAAGGAATGCTAGGCACTGGGCGAAGGACAGCTCGGTATCCAAGACCTGGCAAAGGACTGCCAGGCAAAAGTCCAACCAGAGGAACGGTTGGCATCAGGTAAATTCTCCCGAGAGGAGTAGGTGAGGACGCTTTCCCCGTCGAGGGAACAGTAGGCGTCGGTTCGACTTAGGGTTCCATTTTGGAGACCCAAAGTCAGAACCAAGACAGCTAAGGCTGTATAAACTAATATTTTATTGTTTTATGGTGTTTTGGACTAATCCTGGATGCAGGACCGAAGGAACGAGTGTCTGCAGCTCAGAGAGCCTCAAAGGAATGAGGCAACAGCTGACCAGGGCGCTCGGAGTGTCCCGGGCGCCCCCAAGGTGAACACAAAACACAAAACCCAAAGAATTGCTTCTGCAGCTACTGTCCCGGGCACCCCCAGCGCTCCGGGCGCCCCCAGCGCTCCGGGCGCCCCCAAATGCAAGCCTGCGAAGAGAAGCCAGCCAAGCCAAAGGGATAAGACTTGACCTGGTCAACCTGGGCGCCCCGGTCAAGATATGATCCCGAATTTGAAGGGATCAGAAGTTGACCGAGGGAAAGGAGGATCGGCCGACACGTGGGGGGGGCACCCCCGACGATCCGGGCGCCCCTAGGGCTATATAAAGGACCCTCGACCCCAAGGCTCAAGGCAACACTTGATTCAACGCTTCTACGCTCTTCTGCTCTCGCGCCTCGCTCCGGAAACCTCCCAACTCGAGCCGACGACGTCCCGCTGCTCTGGAAAAAGACAACCTACATCGGACGTCGGTAAAAGAAGAGCGTTTTGTTTTAAAAGTTTAACTTGCTACATTTGTAATTCAATACTGTAAACTGTTATTGCGCGATTATAGTATTGCCCGTAGTAAACGGTCAACGACCGTGGGCCTTGGAGTAGGAGTCGACCTAGGCTCCGAACCAAGTAAAAATCTCTGTGTTTGCGTGTTTTGTTTTAATCTTCCGCTGTGCAATTTCTCTATCTCAAATCCGAACGTTTTCCGATATTCACCCCCCCTCTATCGGTTCTCTCGATCCAACAAGTGGTATCAGAGCGGGGTAGTTCAAACTTGGTGCAACCACCAGTTTGAAAGTTTTTCGGATTTACAAAATTTTTAATCTTATTTCTTTTCTTTCTAGTTAATCAACACCACTCGATCTTTTTCAATTTTGAATTCTCTTTTTTCACCATAAGTTAGAATTGTTAAAACGATCAACTTTTGAAAATTTGTCATAAATTTTTTTAATTATTTTAATATTTTTTTAAAATTCGTGCTACTCTAATTCGAGCAAAATTTTTTTTTAACATTGACTTCTTACTTTTTCATCATTAATCAGAAGTAATAAAATCAACATTTTAAAAAATTTTGTCATAATTTTTTTATTATTTTATTATTATTTTGCCTCGAAATTCGTGTAATATTTTTTTGTTGAGCTATTTTTTCCTCTCTCGCACTACTAATCCAAGACCAAGTTTTGATACATTTCTGTTATTTCTCTTGTGTGCAAGGTTTAAACTAAATGGTCATCCAAGAGTGGAACAGTTAGACCCGACCACGGGCCGGGTCCAGCCCGGACCCGGCCCGGAACCGGCCCGCGTCAACGGGCCGGTTGGCCCGTTGACCCGGTTCGCCGGGCCGAACCGGAACCGGCCCGGCAAGATGCCGGGCCGGTTCCGGTTCCGGGCGCCAGAACCCGTGAACCGGCGGTTAACCGCCGGTTCCAACGGCACTGAACCGGCGGTTAACCGCCGGTTCAGTGCCGTTTGAGTTTTTTTTTGTTTTTTTTTGTTTTTTTTTGGACGGATGAGATCATTTGACCGTTTTTTGATCAATGGCTAGGATTTAGTGACCGTTATGATCCGAACTCTATAAATAGGGAGCTCATTTCATCATTTTCACTCACAAAACTTCTCTTCTCTCAATCTCTCATTCTCAACTCTCTAACTCTCAACTTCTCTTCACGTTCTTCATCGACGTCGACGATAATGGAAGGAGGTCACGGAGGCGGACGCGGAGCTTCATCATCTCGATCTCGGAGGGGAAAAGAAATTGCATACGAGGATCCCAACCTTCAAATTCAATCCACCGATGATGAGACCGAGGCTCAGCCCCAACACCCTCCGATCCCCGAAACGCAAGGAAGTACCGATGCGATTACTTCTAAGGTTCGGGATAATGCTCCTTTAAAATCGTCTATTTTTACTAAACATTTTGAGAAAGTCACACTTCCGTCGGGAGAAATGCGTGCAAAATACAAGCATTGTAATGCTTCCTACAAATTCCAAGCCGGCGGCGGCTATGGGTCGTTGAAACGACATGTAGAAACGAAGCACCCGACGGAATATGGGCTTGACCGATCTCAAACACAATTATCTAGATTTTCTAGCGGTAGTAGTACTGATTCTGGTTTATTTTTATATTCAGATAATAAATTAAGAGAATCATTAGCTAAATTTGTTTCCGTAGAACATCTTTCTTTTAGTTTTGGATCTAAATGCACATTTGAAGATTTTTGTAAAGAATCTCTTAATCCTGCTGCTAAACGTGTACCTAGGACTACACTAACACGTACAATTAAAAGATTAGTAAAACAAGGAAAAAAGAATTTAATAGAAGAATTTAGTAAATTAAATAATAAAGTTTCTTTATGTTCCGATATTTGGAGTGATCATTGGCAAACTCATTCTTATATGGGTATAACATGCCATTGGATTGATAACTCTTGGATCCTTCAAAAAAGATTATTAGCTTATAGAGTTTTTGATGAATCACACACTGCTCATAACATTGCACAATTATTACACATAGTTTTAGAAGAATATGGATTGACTCATCAAATTTTTTCAATATCATTAGACAATGCTAGTTCTAATACCGCTTCAATAGATGAATTAAAATTTATTTGTCAACCTGTCATTGGTGGTTTATTTTTTCATATTCGTTGTGTATGTCATATTTTAAATTTATGTGTTCAAGATGGATTAAAACTTTTACAAAATTATATTCAACCAATTAGAACCGCAATTTCATACTTATGGTCCCATCCATCTATGATGAAACAATGGGGTAGATTTTGTAAAGCTAATGGAATGCGACCAAAAAAATTTCCACGTGATGTTCCAACACGTTGGAATTCAACATATCAATTATTACAAGATTCTTTTCAATATAAAGATTTATTATGTTTATTTTTTGCACAAAATAGTAATACTAATATATATTTATTTTCACAACAATGGAATATTTGTAGTAGTATTTGTGAAATTTTAAAAGTTTTTAACGATGCAACTGAACAACTTTCAGGTGTTTATTATCCTACTGCTCATTTAATTTTAGTAAATTTTTGTAGTATAGTATTAATATTAAATGAACATGCAAATGATGAAGCTTTAAATTTATGTATAATAGCTATGAAAACTAAATGGGAAAAATATTTTTATTTAATTCCTGAAATTTATTTAATTGCATTTGCTTTAGATCCTAGATTTAAATTAGAAGTTTTACAAGAAATGCTAACTTTATATTATGACGCATTAATTCCTATTAAGGATTCTTCCTCTCCGGATCCAGCTAATATTGTATATAATATTAGAAATTATTTATATGATCTTTACAATCAATATTATGTTAAATATGGAACACAAACTAATATTTCTGAAACACAACAACCTACTACTACTAATATAAAACTTACAAAAGCCCAACTTTTATTAAAAGAACGGACGAAACGTCCACGAGGATCCTCAAGTTCCACACAGGAACTTGAGAATTATTTTACGACTTCTTTTGATTTTAATGAAGCAGATAGCGAAGACTTCGACATCTTGAAGTGGTGGTCACAGAAGGCTCAAAGTTTTCCCGTTCTCTCCGTGATCGCAAAAGAAATTCTAGCTTCTCCAGTGTCGACTGTTGCTGTGGAGCAGACGTTCAGTGCCGGCGGCAACATATTAGATGAACGACGATCAACTATGTCTCCCGACTCATTGGAAGCTCAAGCATTACTTGATGATTGGACCAAAGCCAAGAAGCGAATCCAAGGAATGCAACTTTCAGAAGACGAAGTCGAAGAATTTGATACCGAAGGAACAAATACAACGGGAACGGGAGGAAATGCAAGTGAGTGAGAAAGGGTAAAAATATAAAAATGTAAAAGGGTAAAAATGTAAAAGAACTACGTGGGCTTTGATTCCCCTATACCCTAAGGGGATACGTAGGCAACTTATATAAGTGCAAGCCCTTTTTTAATAAAATTTATTTTTTTTAATTTAATTTTTAATTTTTAATTTTTTTAATATAATAATCTTGAACCGTGACGAACCGTGGCGAACCGTGAACCGGACCGTGAACCGGCGGTTCCGAACCGTGAACCGTAACCGTCTTGGGCGGTTAAGGTTAAGGGTCGACCTCCCACGAACCGTCGAACTGGCGGTTCCGAACCGTCGAACCGGCGGTTCCGAACCGTGGTCGGGTCTAGGAACAGTGCCTGTCCACCGCTATTCTCCGGCGAGAACTTCAATTCCTGGAGAAGTCTAATGGAATCTCACTTGAAGGCTAATTTGGATTTATGGTTGATAATCCAAACGGGGTTCACATTCCCCACAGAAGAAGGAACATCGATCACTTGGGACAAACTGGATGAACCAACTTTGAGAAAGATCGAGACAGATGCAAGGGCTACAGCAATCTTATAATGCGACCTGACCAAAGAAGAACTGAAGCGGGTCGGATCCTTCAACTGTGCCAAGGAGATGTGGGAAAAGCTAATCAATCTACACGAAGAGAGCTCCAATATTGAGATCCAAGAAGATTTTGCATTTTCGGCCCAAGCACAAACAACCGAGTCAAAGTCTGAACACGAATCCAAACCAGAGTCAGAAGATGAATTGAATGAGACAAAAATGGTAACCAATTTCAAATCTTTTTTTGAATTACAATTAAGTAATCAAACAAATGCTGTAATGGTCGAGGAAGGTATAATTTCTATTGCAGGAAAAGCTCCAAGAGAACCATCAAAGAAGAAGTCTCAACCTGTACCCGAGTCCGACTCAGACTCGGAATCAGAAGACAATGGAGGAGATTGACCCAAACTGGTCTGGTTGACTCGCGACCACTACAAATTACTGAAGAAACAATCAAGCAAAAGAAAGATGACTAAAATCAAGGGGGAGACCTCCATAAACAAATTTAGAGGTAAATTTACAGTATTTCAAAATCCATTATTTACCATGAATAATATAATTGAATCTTATAAATTAGTTAAAGTTAATACGTTAGAAAATTTAATTCACAACTATGCTGATTTTAAAAAACCAAAGTTTTATTTCGATTATGATGTAACTTAGATCATTTTTGCTTTAATTGTATGTTGCTTTTTATTTTTATTTTTTTTGCTTAGAATTAGGACTGGTTAGATTAAGGACTAAAATGATTTAACTGAAATTTGAACAACATAGTATTGGGTGGAGGTGAGATGATAGTACGTTAGGGAAACCTTTATGGTGGAACTAGCCGAAGCTACCGATCCAAGACTCAAACTAGTTAGACCAGAATTTTTCAAAAAGTAATTTTGAAAATGAAATTTCACTAAAAGGCTTTGTCAAGGAAAGGGTTGATGATCCAATAAGGCTTATTTTTTTAGTGAATTTCATGTTAAATATCACAATAGACACATTTTAAATAGAATCTAAGGCTTGTTTGATTTAGTTATTAATCGGTCAAACTTAGTAAACTGAGTTAACCTTGGTCAACATAGTCAAACCCTAGTCAACCTGGTCAACACTGAAGTCCCTTAAGGAACTTAGATAAAAGACAGACTGTGTCGGATACAGGGGGAGTTCTTCTTAATCTTTTTTGAAAAATTCAGATTTTTCAAAAAAAAACCTTATGCTTTAAAACTTATTCAAAAACCCTCGATATTACTATCTCTTTGAAAAATTATCATCATGATTTTCAAAAACTGTGCTATCATTTCAAGTTATGTTTTCAAAAATTTATCTTGAAAGTTATCATACTCAGAAGGTTGTTCAAAATTATTCTTTTGATTTTAATAAACCCTAAAGACACAGAGGAAGGTCCACTTAACAAAGTACAATGTTTTGAAATGTACTAATACTTGTAAAGGCAATAGTGTTCTAAGTGCATGAAGTTTCTAAAAGACTTGCCTACAAATATAAAATATTTTTTAAGTGGAGTTTTGTTGGTGCAGTTTAAAGTTTTTTTTGCTATACTTTCAAGAATTATGCTAAGTATTTTTATGTTTTCAAAACTCATAGGCTCTGATACATAAATTTTTTTTAAAACATCATTCAAAATATATTTTGTTATTGATATATGGCCAAGGGGGAGAGTAGAAATTAAATTCTTCCCTAAACATTTTCTTTTTTTTAGAAAGGTTATCTTAGAAATGGTTTAAAACTTAGGAGAAGAATTTCACATTAAGGGGGAGAGAAAGGAAAGAGAGAAATTGTTTTAATCTTTATCTCTTTTTCAAAAAGTGCTTCAAAAGTTTCTAAGTATTTCTAAGTGTTTCAAATTTTTGTTAAGTGCATGTCTTCTCCTAAGTAAATTTTTCCTTAATAAACAAAATTTGTTTGAGCAAAAACTTGTTCAAAAATTTTGCCAAATATTTCCAAGAAAAGTTTTTTGGTGAAAAACTTGTCTAGAAATTTCTTAAAGATCTTGTTTTCCAAAATGCACAAAGTGTTTCCAAACAAATATTTCTAAGTGTGCAAAAATGTTTTTGGTAAACAAATTGTTTTTGGGAAATTTGAATTCAAAATTTTGCCTAAGTAATTTTTTTTTTGTTTTAAACAAAATTTAGGCTTGCAAAGCTCTTCAAAATAGAAAATTGTCTAAGTGGAAAAAGCTTTTGGTGCAAAGGCTTTTATTTTTTTTAAAAAACACTTTGTCAAAAAAACTTAGAAATTTTTACAAAAACTCAAAACTCCCTATTAAGAACCTTGTTCGCCCATGTATGTTTTTGATATATGTCAAAGGGGGAGGAAAGGTCAAAGTTAAGTGTTTTAAGTGCCTTATAACACAAGTATTCAGGGTTTTAGGGGGAGTATGAGAAATAAAGATTTTTCATAACTCTACATTAATTCTGTTCATAAACAGTTATACTTCATTGTTTACCTTTTGTTCTTAACTGTTATAAGTTTTTAACTTAACTTTGAATTGTGTTGCCATAAATCAAAAAGGGGGAGATTGTTGGTGCAGGAAGCACCATATCGAACCTTGTTTTGATATTGGCAAAGGATTCAAAGTTAAGTTTATTGGTGATCTAACAATGTTACTCAAGTGTGCAGGAAAAGTCCTAGCGAAGGGCTGCTAGGCACCTGTCGAAGGGCTGCCAGGAAACAAAGTCCTAGCGAAGGGCTGCTAGGCACCTGGCGAAGGGCTGCCAGGAAACAAAGTCCTAGCGAAGGGCTGCTAGGCACCTGGCGAAGGGCTGCCAGGAAACAAAGTCCTAACGAAGGGCTGCTAGGCACCTGGCGAAGGGCTTCCAGGAAATAAAGCCCTACCGAAGGACTGCTAGGCACCTGGTGAAGGAATGCCAGGATACAAAGCCCTAGCGAAGGACTGCTAGGCGCCAGGCGAAGGACAGCTTGGCACTGAAGCCCTAGCGAAGGAATGCTAGGCACTGGGCGAAGGACAGCTCGGTATTCAAGACCTGGCAAAGGACCGCCAGGCAAAAGTCCAACCAGAGGAACGGTTGGCATCAGGTAAATTCTCCCGAGAGGAGTAGGTGAGGACGCGTTCCCCGTCGAGGGAACAGTAGGCGTCGGTTCGACCTAGGGTTCCATTTTGGAGACCCAAAGTCAGAATCAAGACAGCTAAGGCTGTATAAACTAATATTTTATTATTTTATGGTGTTTTGGACTAACCCTGGATGCAGGACCGAAGGAACGAGTGTCTGCAGCTCAGAGAGCCTCAAAGGAATGAGGCAACAGCTGACCAGGGCGCCCGAAGTGTCTCGGGCGCCCCCAAGGTGAACACAAAACACAAAACCCAAAGAATTGCTTCTGCAGCTACTGTCCCGGGCGCCCCCGTGCTCCCGGGCGCCCCCGCTGCTCCCGGGCGCCCCCAGCGCTCCGGGCGCCCCCAAATGCAAGCCTGCGAAGAGAAGCCAGCCAAGCCAAAGGGATAAGACTTGACCTGGTCAACCCGGGCGCCCCGGTCAAGATATGATCCCGAATTTGAAGGGATCAGAAGTTGACCGAGGGAAAGGAGGATCGGCCGACACGTGGTGGGGGGGGGGGGGGGGGCGCCCCCAGGGCTATATAAAGGGCCCTCGACCCCAAGGCTCAAGGCAACACTTGATTCAACGCTTCTACGCTCTTCTGCTCTCGCGCCTCGCTCCGGAAACCTCTCAACTCGAGCCGACGACGTCCCGCTGCTCCGGAAAAAGACAACCTACATCGGACGTCGGTAAAAGAAGAGCGTTTTGTTTTAAAAGTTTAACTTGCTACATTTGTAATTCAATACTGTAAACTGTTATTGCGCGATTATAGTATTGCCCGCAGTAAACGGTTAACGACCGTGAGCCTTGGAGTAGGAGTCGACCTAGGCTCCGAACCAAGTAAAAATCTCTGTGTTTGCGTGTTTTGTTTTAATCTTCCGCTGTGCAATTTCTCTATCTCAAATCCGAACGTTTTTCGATATTCACCCCCCCTCTATCGGTTCTCTCGATCCAACACATCACTCATATCCCTCCACATAATTTATTACATGCCCAGTGATATAGTCCACCCTATTATAGGTAACGTTTGACGATACCAAAGTACATAACTCCTTATGTAGGAAACCGTAGTGACTTCAGGTCTAAGGACTATTTATATCAATAGTTACTATGAAAAAGTTTATGACACTCATATAATGATCCATAAAACTTTCTCATGGGTATATATTATTTTGTCACTAATATATATCCATGTGTCAACATGATATCTCATATCCATGACTTGTAAAATCAAGTCATCAATTGACCTACATGCTAGTCTCAACACATTAACATTGTCCTTGAATATTAATGCTTGACTAGGAATAGTTCATAGTAGTATTCTCTACATCTTCTCATCATCAATTTAACTAATTGATATAATATAGATTAGAACTTACTATCCGAGGACATTATTATACTTATTTATTTGACATACATATAAAGTAAATATAATAATTAAAATTATGCCTTTATTAATAAGATATGATAAAAATAATTCTCTAGTCAATTATCATATAATTAATTATAGGGCTAATACTAACAACTATAACCCACGAGGGAAATTTTAACCCTAAAGGAAAAAATCTTATTACTTAAATCTATTATAATTCAACCCCTAAATCCTAGATATATATAACATACCCAAAAAAAATTAAAAAAAAAATACACACACACAAAAGTGTTACTCAACACCTGGATTGAATCCAGGTGCCCCGGGTCCTCACAAGCGCACAGCGAATTGGTCCGTAGTGTGTGTGTGTGTGTGTGTGTATATATATATATATATATATATATATATATATATATATATATATAATCTTGTATGTCTACTGAGTAGTAAATCCGAAGCTACATACTTAGAAGTTGATTTTTAGAATATTTACTCCATTAAACTCTAATCCTTTTATTAACACTATGGCATACAAATGAACGTTTCTTTTCTATGCGCTTGTGTATGCTCGGGGCACCTGAATCGAATCCAGGCACCTCGAGTGCATGTAGTAATTTTTGTTTTTAATTTTTTATTTTTTAAAGATATATTATACGTATTTAGGATTTTAGCATGGGATATATTATATATATTTAGGGTTTAAGATTTTAGGATTTATGAGTTGGGTTGTAGTGGATAATCTAATAAAAATTTTTCTATAGGGTTCAGACTTCCCTCTTGAGTTATAATATTCGTGATAAAAAATTTTAGATGCTCATAGAATATATTATATGTATTTAGGATTTAAATATAAAAAAATATTATTTTTTTTTAAAAAAATAATTGAATCGGGCACCTAGAATTCAATACAAGCACCCTGATAGAGATTAAAAAAAAAATGAAATCAGGGCACTTGAATAGAATCCAAGTACCCAAACCACGATGTCGCACACAGTCGCGCACACAAAGGCATAGACTATCAGCCTTCTATACAGATATGCTATAGACCACCCATCGTGCACCCGTGCGCAACAGCGATCCATCGCTTGAAATTTTTTAATAAACAATTCCTTAATCTTATAATATGCCTCGTGAACCTTTAACTTTTTTTTATCTTGAACATTATAATCTAAGAGGGAAGATTGAATCCTAAAGGAAAAATCTTAGCTTAAACCTACTATAACACAACTCCTAAATCCTAAAATCTTAAACATTAAATACATATAATATATTCCGTGAATATCTAAAAATTTTTATCTTAAACCTACTATAACCCAAGAGATAAGCATAAATCCTAGAGAAAAAATCTTATTAGCTTTAACCTATTATAACTCAATCTTTAAATTTCAAAATTTTAATTTTAAATATATATAATATATAAAAAATAAAAAAAATTAGTTATTCTGGATTGATTTTTAATTTATTGTTCTAATTACTTAATTACTATATCACACAAATGAAATTATATACACTACAAGAAAACTCAAGATTACCGACGGAAATTCATTCCGTCGGTATTTTTCTGACAGAATTTGTATTCCGTCGAAATTTACTGACGGAATAAATTTTCCGTCGGTAAATTATGTTTTCCCCGTTGGTAAATTGAAAATCCCTTCCGGGCCGGAACAAAAGGTTCCGACGGAAAAGTCTGTTCCGTCGAAAATTTCCGACAGAATCGCTCTTCCGTCGGAAATTTCCAACGGAACAGACTTTTCCGTCGGAAAAGGCCCTTTCGACGAAAAGTTTTAAGTATTGGCAATAAAATTTTAAGTATTGCCGACGGAACATCCCTTTCCGTCGGAAATGGCCATTTCAGAAAAAATTTTAAGTATTGCCGATGGAACATCCATTTATGTAGGAAAATATTTTTTATTCCAGACGGAAAAGGACGTTCCGTCGGAAATTTCCGACGGATATACTGTTCCGTCGGAAATTTCCGACGGAACAAGGTGTTCCGTCGGGAATTTCCGACGGAACAGGGTATTCCGTCAGAAATGGGGTTTTCGGCGGCAAACGAAATTGGCTAAATATTTCGGCGTGAAAAAACTTACCGACAGAACTAGGTCCGTCGGTATTCCGTCAGTGACCTTTGATAAAATTAGGTCACACCCGATTCTCCCCTCACGCGCGTCTTTTCTCTTCCTCGCTCGCAATTGTCGGCGTCGCTCGATCGTTATCCTCGTCTCGTCGGTAAGCGTTTCTCCCTCGATCTCTCGCTCCTCGTCGAATCTGCGTCTCTGGCCCTGTGGCCACGCCCCTAAGGGGTTGCGGCCGCCCCAGGCGCGTCGGCAGCGGCCCACGGCCTCGGCGTCGGTCCTGGGGCGACACACGCGGCCCAGGTGGCACGCCGGCGGCCTTGGGGGCAGGCCGGCGTGCCCCTGCGGCCTGGGGCACGGCGGCGGCCCTTGGGGCAGCCCGGTGTGCCCTTGCGGCCTGGGTCACGCCGGCGCCCCTGGGGGCACGGCGACGGCCCTGGGGGCACGCCGGCGCGCCCCTGCGTTGTTGGGACCGGGTGCATGTTGACATGGATGCGGGTTCGTAATTTTAAAATTTATTACATGCAGCGGAAGATTTAGCATAAATAATTTCCCAAATTATTTAACCACACATCTAAGCATGCAACCTTATATTGTGTAGACATGATCATATATTTAAATTTTGCAGAAAGTAAACTAATTTACTTAATACCTCGCGTAACTCGAAGGAAGGGACGAGATCCAACCGTAAGCATCCCTTGGAAGCTCCGCCTCTATTCACGTCCACGCCGAGTTTTCTTCGGGATGACTTCGCAAAGCCACGAGTTTCGTGCCGACAAGAACTACTAGATTCTCCAAAGGCACGACAAGAATACCAAGAGAGAGATGGGAAGACTAACCACCAAACGAAGAACGGAATCAAGATTCCTGGGAGGAAGGAGTTGCGCCCGCTTCTTCTTCTTCTCACGGCAGCTGCTTGGTGGATGAAGCTCACGGCAACAAAGGGGTCCTCTAGGGCCGGCGACACTAGAGGAGGGAGAGGGAGAGAAGGAGAGAGAGAGAGGGCTTATTCCTAGATCTCTTAGATTGATTTCCAAGCCTTGCCTTGGTTCCTTTATATAGTAGTCTCTCAATCGCCAAGTCTCCTTTTTATGGAATAAATTTTTATAAGAAATTTATCATATAAATTTTTCTATGATTTATTCCATCATGCCAAGTTTTTATCAAAATTTAAATTATGATAAAAGCAACTATGTCTCCCTTTTTTTTCTTATGGAAAGAAATTTCTTTATATAAATTTCTTTATCATGGTAAATCAATCCATTATTGATTTTATAAAATAAAATAAACCAATCCATGGTTCATTTTAATTTCCATGAAAAATAAATTTCTTTATATAAATTTCTTTATCATGGTAAATCAATCCATTATTGATTTTATAAAATAA
Organism: Boesenbergia rotunda; assembly: GCA_024364735.1. Taxonomy (NCBI): domain Eukaryota; kingdom Viridiplantae; phylum Streptophyta; class Magnoliopsida; order Zingiberales; family Zingiberaceae; genus Boesenbergia; species Boesenbergia rotunda. The sequence continues at coordinate 12,885 of JAGFNQ010010252.1, forward strand.
AATAAATCAATCCACGGTTCATTTTAATTTTCATGAAAAATAAACCAAACCTTGGTTTATTATAAAATTTATATCATCCATAATTTTATAAAACAAACCACACTTGGTTTATTTTATAAATTGAACCAAACAATTTGGTTCTCCCCTTTTGATGTGGCCGACCAAACAAAGAGGGTGGGACCCTCTTTGGCCGGCCAAACCCAAGCCAAGACCATATGAATTAAACTCATTTAATTCGTTCAATAAGTCTTCAAAAGACTTAACCATTTTATGCTTCCGATGCGTCTCTGAAAAATTCAGATTCGACATATCTCTCTTGATCGGAAAATCCAATTTTCAACTCGTTTTAAATCCCTCAGATTACTCGTAGTGCGTGTGACTAAATAGGCTTTCGATTTATGTTGGTCGTCTATAATCAACCAATTATAGAACGATCATGAGTGGCACTAGTAGTACATCATGACCCCCAATTAATCGAAAGATCAACGGTTGACCTCAGAAATAATTCTGAAACCCTTCAGCAGCTATAATGAGTCGTGCCCCATTCTCTTCACCATCTTATACCCACTTGGTTCAGGACACGGTCTATGTGTGTCAGTCCCCACTAGGCTGACTACGTCACACCTAGCCCAAGCAATATTTTTCTCGTCCTACGGATTCTAGTTACTCTCATGTATCTGAGAGATTCATACTCTGAACATGTGATGCTCTGGCCAGAGGCTTCGAGTAACAATCCGACGATAGGACTTGGGTATACATCTCCTCGCAAGGAGTGGTGAATCCTTTGTAGGCTGTTCAAACATCTTCGGGCACTTCGTCTTATACCCAACCATCCTGGGTCCACACCTCCTTAGAGATGCTTGCTTAAGATGTTAAAGTATAAGTCTCCATGACCAAGATGACTTGAACACCGCACGTCAAAGGAACATCGCACTTAAGCTGCAGTAAGAATTTCATTGACATATCTATATGTAGATTACCATATGAAGTTTTACAGCCAGTCACTCCAATGAACTAGTTCACTTAACTAGCATTCATGTTTATCTCCGGACATCCCAATGTCTCCAGCCAGTGAGAATCAGCTGATTAGAGAATAATCCATGCTAGTCTCAACAGAATTGATAGTGTCCGTATTTATCAATTCATCGACTAGGGACAATTTCAATACTTCACAATTGCACATGTAGAGATAATCACTAGTTGTGAATTCATCACAAATTCTCTCATGCTGTGAATTGTATTGTGGACATTCAGTAAATGAGTTTAAGATCTCAATCAAATACACAAACATGTATACTCAAATAGTAAATATTCATTTATTAAAATAAATGATTACAATCATAAGGCGATTGTCTTAGGACACTTCTATCACATTACTAACAAACTCCCACTTGGCCTAATGTCAATCGCTACGGTATCCAATACCACAGGCTCTAACATGACCCTAAAACTTGCTTTGAGGCAAGGCCTTAGTTAAAGGATCCGCTAAATTCCTTTCAGTGGGAATTTTCTCAATTTGTATATCATTCCTACTTATAATCTCTCTGATCAGATGATAGCGGCGAAGCACATGTTTGGATCGCTGATGAGACCTTGGTTCCTTTGCTTGTGCAATAGCTTCATTGTTGTCGCAGTAAACCGACACTGCTTCATCAATGGTTGGAACCACACCAAGTTCTGAGATAAACTTCTTGATCCAGACTGCTTCCTTTGCTGCTTCCGAAGCTGCAGTATATTCCGCTTCCGTGGTAGAATCCGCTACGGTGTCTTATTTGGAACTCTTCCAACTTATTGCGCCTCCATTCAAAATAAATACGTATCCGGACTGAGATTTGGAGTCATCCTTATCTGTCTGGAAACTGGCATCTGTATACCCACGTATTATCATATCTCCTTCTCCATATATTAGGAACACATCCTTAGTTCTTCTTAAATACTTAAGGATTGTCTTGACAGCCACCCAATGATCCATTCCTGGATCAGACTGGTATCTGCTTGTGACGCTCAGAGCATACGATACATCGGGCCTAGTACATAACATAGCATACATGATAGATCCTATCGCGGATCCATAAGGAATCTTATTCATGCAAATCCTCTCGTCTTCTGTGCGCGGACACATACACTTTGAAAGGTTGATCCCATGCCTGATGGGAAGGTAACCTTTCTTGGATTCTGATATGCTAAACCTTTTTAGCACTCGGTCTATATATGTAGACTGCGAAAGACCAAGCAACCGTTTTGATCTATCCCTATAGATTCTAATCCCAAGGATATAGGTTGCTTCTCCCAGGTCTTTCATGGAGAAAGTTTTGGACAACCAAATTTTAACCGACTGTAAGACTGATATATCGTTTCCTATAAGTAATATGTCATCGACATATAATACTAGGAATACGACTGCACTCCCATTAACCTTCTTGTACACACAAGGTTCGTCAGGATTTTGTGAGAAATCAAACTCTTTGATTGTCTCATCAAAACGGATGTTCCAGCTCCTGGATGCTTGCTTCAGTCCATATATGGATCGCCGAAGCTTGCATATTTTGGTTTTTTCAACCGATGTGAAACATTCAGGTTGTATCATGTATACATCCTCAAGCAGGTTTCCATTAAGGAAAGTTATTTTCACATCCATTTGTCATATCTCATAATCATAATGAGCTGCTATGGCCAGGAATTCCATGTCGGTTTTCTTCTTGAAAACCCACTTGCACCCTATGGGCTTAATCCCTTCAGGTGGGTTAACCAAGTCTCATACTTGATTTTCGTACATGGAATCCATTTCCGACTTCATGGCTTCAAGCCATTTGTCCCTTTTTGAACTTTTTAGAACATCATCATAACTGATAGGTTCGTCGTTCGATTCACTTACGAGAAATCCGTATCTCTCTGGAATATTGCGTGTCCTATCAGATCTACGAAGAAGTGGTGTTGTTTTAGGTTCAACCGATAGCTCATCATTATGAGTTATTGGTTATGGGTCTAGACTAGGTGTCTCTGTAATGTCTATTGGAGTTTCTTGAACTTCTTTAAGTTCAATACTACTCTCACTGTTTTCTTGTAAAAGAAATTCTTTTTCCAGAAATACAACATGCCTTGAAACAAACACTTTTTGTTCCAAGGGATGATAGAATTGGTAACCCTTTATTTCCTTAGGGTATCCAATAAATAGACATTTATCAGACTTAGCATCCAATTTGTCTGATATAGTCCGCTTCACATAAGCAGGACAACCCCATATCTTAAGGTGAGTTAAGTGAGGTTTCTTACTATTCCACGTCTCATATGGAGTAGTAGAGACTACCTTGGTCGGGACTCTGTTTAGCAAGTAAACAGCTGTCTTAAGCGCATAGCCCCAAAAGGATTTTGGAAGAGTTGCATGATTCATCATAGATCTAACCATGTCCATCAAGGTTCGGTTACGCCTCTCAGATACACCATTATGCTGTGGTGTATATGGCGGAGTCTATTGAGACAATATCCCATTGTCCCTAAGATAATCTTGAAACTCTTGACTTAAGTATTCACCACCCCGATCGGATCGAAGTATCTTAATACTTTTGCCAAGCTGTTTCTCTACTTCACTTCTGAACTCTTTGAATTTCTCAAAAGCTTCAGATTTGTGTTTCATCAAGAACACATACCCGAATCGTGAGTGATCATCGATAAAGGTAATGAAGTAGCTATAGCCTCCTTGTGCAAGAGTTGACATTGGTCCACATACATCAGTATGTATTAGACCAAGCAATTCTCCCACTGGTTTACCTTTTCCGGAAAAGGGTAATTTGGCCATCTTGCCTTTTAAGCATGATTCGCATGTATCAAATGAACCGGGTTCAAATGATTCCAGAATTCCACATCGGTGTAATTTGGTCATGCGTTTCTTACTTACATGGCCAAGACGACAATGCCACGTATAGGAGTCTATTTGATTATCTATTCGAGCACGTTTGTTGCTAACTTCGATATTGAAAACGTCACCGGATAAATCTAACGTGTAGATACCATTGCATAAAGTTCCAGTCCCATAAAGAACACCATTTAAAGTTATGTAACAACAATTGTTACTAAAAGTTAAATGATAACCCTTTTCATTCAAGCATGAAATAGATACAATGTTCTTTATTAACGAAGGAACAAAATAACAATTATCCAATTCTAAGACAAGTCCAGTAGGGAGCTTTAGCAAATATGTTCTGATGGCAATGGCAGCATTCTTTGCTCCATTTCCAACTCGCAAATTCGCTTCTCCTTTGACGAGTCTTCTTATATTCCTTAGCCCCTTTATGTCATTACATATATGTGAGCTACACCCAGTATCTAGTACCCAGGTGTACGAGGAAATAGAGTGACATTCAATAACGAAGATACCTGAAGAGGATGGGGCATCGGATGCCTTCCTCTTTAAGGACTCAAGATAAACCTTGCAGTTTCTTCGCCAGTGGCCCTCCTTGCCACAGTGATGGCAAGTGCCTTTTGGTGCCTTTTCAGACTTTTTGCTTTTTTTTCTTCCTTATTTTGTTCTTTGGCTTCCTCTTAGAACCTTTCTTTGAGGAACCAACTAACAGTATCGTCTTCTGATCCTGCTTTACAGAAGGTCTACAGTCTTCAGCAGGTTGAGCAACTCAGGAAATGGTTGGAGTTGCATCTTCAGGAGGACGGTTGGGAAGTTGTTCTTCAGGACATAACAAGCTTTTCTGCCTTGAGGACTATCCTCAGGTTTCTAAGCCAGTCATGAAGTTGGCCTAGTCAGTTATTGGTGTCCAAAATGGAACACAAATTCAGAGAAGACATGATCAGTGATTATCCTAGAAATACAAATTGAGTTTATGTGATAAGAATGATAAAGAATGCATCAATATACATTCATTAAATCCTATTTATTTTTCGAATTGAATAACCCTTTTTATCAATTCGGGAGATCGTAGGAACATCTCCAAATAGGTTGATATCCAACCATAGATAAGAACAACCATGGCTGTGGTCATCAAGTTATTCTTAGCTATGAAGGTAGGTAATTATACCGATTACATATCACATATATGTAACTATCACTTTATGCTATCAACTAATTGAATGTTTGCATAAATCATTGGGTTGTTAACTCATTAACAGGTATGCAACATTATACATAGCACCCAACTACACCTCTCTTTACATCGACCTTGGCTGTGGCACAACAAATCGATGCTCCAAGCTTAAGGCTGACCCATTAATCAAGAAATAGTTTTAATATGGTTGGAGCTCATTCAACCGTTTAGTCAGGCTTGGATGTGTCCAACAACCAAAACTAAGGATTGACCTCTGACTCCAACTATATTAATCATAAACTAATTCCATGGTTTGAACATGTTGAGGTTCAAGCCGGGCATGGATGTGTCCATCAACCCAAACGAGAAACAAAACTCCAGTTCTAACCATATTAATGGAAGGTGTTGGCCTTAATATTTTGTAAGGGGTTTTGGGTCTCATCCTTTCTTTTCTAAGCACATTCATGACATATAATTATATCATGTACTAACGATTTCCTTAATAAAGTATGTATGTGACTTAATTTATCAAGTCTCATTAATTGAATTAGGAACCGGATTTCCTAATTCTAATTTCATACTTTATTCAAGGAATTGTTTTGGGAAACAATTTTCTAAATTGTCATAATAAATTTCGGAAATAATATGTTTAAGACTTTGATTTCTCTAAATCAAATCTTATTAAATTAAGAGACAGATTCCCTTAATTCAACCACATATTATTTTCATGAAAATCTCATTTAAGAAAACTCTATAGGAAACCATTTTCCTAATTAATTTTGGAGACAACAATATGTAAGAGCATCACCTCTTAAATCAAATAAGGAAATTATCGTTTGAGAATTACCTCAAAATTTCCAAGATTTGATTACATATTTTATTTATGGATTTATTAATTTCAACAAATTATTTTCTTTGGGTGGCTCCTCGAGGCTCAGATACCCAAAAAAAGGAATTTGTTGTAAATCTAATTTGGTCCGCTCCCCGAGGCGTAACCAAATTAAACATGACAATTTTATTCAAAATTGGAAATTAAATTACAACAACTAAATTTAAATTGGACGGCTCCCCGAGGCTCAATCCAAAATAAAAAATTTTGTTAATAATTTAAAACCAATTCGAATTTAATTGTCAATTAATAATCCATAAATTTGTCTAGACTTTCTTGAATGAAAGTGTCCAAAATTGCGAGATTTCGTAATAGGTTTTCAGAATAATTGTAAGTTTCTGGTACAAAGAAAACTTATATATTTCCAAAATTGGAAAATTTCCAAAATAGGAAATTTCCAAAATTTGAAAGTTTCCAAAAATGGGAAGTTTTCACAATTATCATAAAATTTCAAAAACTAGGATATTTCAAAAGTTTGCAAAATTTCATGAGGATTTCCAAACTTTGAAATTTCTAAATCTAAAATTTATCATAATTGGAAAGTTTCCATAATTGGAAAATTTTTCAAAATTGAGATCATGACAAAGTTTTTTGCAAAACAATTATATGATTATGTCGAACACTAACCGGCTCTGATACCACTGTTGGGACCGGGTGCATGTTGACATGGATACGGGTTCGTAATTTTAAAATTTAATTACGTGCAGCGGAAGGTTTAGCATAAATAATTTCTCAAATTATTTTAACCACGTATCTAGCATGCAACCTTATGTTGTGGAGACATGATCATACATTTAAAATTTTGCAAAAAGTAAACTAATTTACTCAATACCTCGCGTAACTCGTAGAAAGGGACGAGATCCAACCGTAGCGTCCCTTGGAAGCTCCGCCTCTATTCACATCCACGCCGAGTTTTCTTCAGGATGACTTCGCAAAGCCACGAGTTTCGTGCCGACAAGAACTACTAGATTCTCCAAAGGCACGACAAGAATATCAAGAGAGAGATGGAAAAACTAACCACCAATTGGAAAAACGGAATCGATATTCCGGGAGGAAGGAAGGAATCGCGCCCCGCTTCTTCTTCTTCTTCGGCCTCTTCTTGGTGGTGGAGGCTCACGGCAAAAGAAGGCCCCTAGGGCCGGCGGCACTAGGAGAGGGAGAGGGAGAGAGGCTAGGCAAGAATCCTTGATCTCTTGAATTGAATTTCCAAGCCTTGCCTAGGTACCTTTATATAGTAGCCTCTTAATCGCCAAGTCTCCTCTTAACGGAATAAATTTTTCATAAGAAATTTATCTTATAAATTTTTCTATGAATTATTCCGTTATGCCAAGTTTTTATTATAACTTAATTTATAATAAAAACAACCATGTCTCCCCTTTTATTATGGAAAGAAATTTCTTTATATAAATTTATTTATCATGGTAAATCAATCCATTATTGATTTTATAAAATAAAATAAACCATTTAAAGTTTATTTTAATTTCCATGAAAATAAATTTCTTTATATAAATTTCTTTATATAAATTTATTTATCATGGTAAATCAATCCATTATTGATTTTATAAAATAAAATAAACCATTTAAAGTTTATTTTAATTTCCATGAAAATAAATCTCTTTATATAAATTTCTTTATCCATAATTTTATAAAACAAACCTCGCGCGGTTTATTTTATAAATTGAACCAAAAATTCGGTTCTCCTCCTTTTAATTTGGCCGGCCAAACCCAAGTCACGACCTCACGAATTAAACTCATTTAATTCGTTTAATAAGTCTTCAAAAGACTTAGCCATTTTATGCTTCTGATGCGTCTCTGAAAAATTCAGATTCGACTTATCTCTCTTGATCGGAAAATCTAATTTTCAACTCGTTTTAAATCCCTCGGATTACTCGTTGTGCGTGTGACTAAATAGGCTTTCGATTTATGTTGGTCGTCTATAATTAACCAATTATAGAACGATCATGAGTGGCACCTAGTAGTACATCATGATCCCCAATTAATCGAAAGATCAACGGTTGACCTCAGAAATAATTCTGAAACCTTTCAGCAGCTTTAATGAATCGTGCCTCATTCCCTTTACCATCTTATACCCACTTGGTTCAGGACATGGTCTATGTGTGTCAGTCCCCACTAGGCTGACTACGTCACACCTAGCCCAAGTAATGTCTTTCTCGTCCAACGGATTCTAATTACTCTATTGTTTCTGAGAGATTCATACTCGGAACATATGATGCTCTGGCCAGAGGCTTCGAGTAACAGTCCGACGATAGGCCTTGGGTATACATCTCCTCGCAAGGAGTGGTGAATCCTTTGTAGGATGTTCAAACATCTTCGGGCACTTCGGCTTATACCCAATCATCCTGGGTTCACACCTCCTTGGAGATGCTTGCTTAAGATGTCAAAGTATAAGTCTTCATGACCAAGATGACTTGAACACCGCAAGTCAAAGGAACATCGCACTTAAGCTGCAGTAAGAACTTCATTGACATATCTATATGTAGATTACCATATGAAGTTTTACAGCTAATCACTCCAATGAACTAGTTCCCTTAACTAGCATTCATGTTTATCTCCGGACATCCCAATGTCACCAGCCAGTGAGAATCAGCTGATTAGAGAATAACCCATGCTAGTCTCAACAGAATTGATAGTGTCCGTATTTATCAATTCATCGACTAGGGACAATTTCAATACTTCACAATTACACATGTAGAGATAATCACTAGTTGTGAATTCATCACAAATTCTCTCATGCTGTGAATTGTATTGCAGACATTCAGTAAATGAGTTTAAGATCTCAATCAAATACACGAACATGTATACTCAAATAGTGAATATTCATTTATTAAAGTAAATGATTACAATCATAAGGCGATTGCCTTAGGACACTTCTCTCATATTACTAACACAAACAACTTATAGTAAAACACATGTCTTATTTTTATATCATATATAAAAATACTAAATTTTGTACGATCTTTCGCAAGTGACTCTGATACCACTGTAGGGATCTCTATACGAAATAACATATACACGTAGCAGAAAAATAGGATCCCTTGAGCGATCCATGCGAAAATCTCATACGAAATTTTTATCTAAAGGATTATACCTTCAATGTGTGCCCTTTGGTTATCCTGCTAGTCTTTTAGTTTACCAGATCTCTTGCACGTTTAAAATGTCAATGCCTCTAGTAGCATCTACACAAATACGATCTAAGCCTCAGAGAAAAACCAACATAGTTGTGCTAGCAACTTGAAATGGTTCACAAGATAAGAGGACCAAAAACCTCCACTAGAGAGTTTTGGCCAAGGAGGAAGAAAGTGGAAGAAGAGGGATCAATCGCTTAATCTTTGACAGGAAAGGGTTGTATACTCATCCAATGAATACTAAGGGTCTTTCCCCCTTAAGATCCCTTCATTTTAATGCTAATAAAAACTAATAAATATCAAGCCTCTTGGTATCCCTTGAGACTTTTTATATTCTATTCATCAAACGAATAGAATGCCCCTTAGCCTTCCTCTCCAATAATATTTCATTAAACTTTGTAATGAATATTATCTATAATTAAGTGGTTGAGTCTAATCTAAATTAGTCTAACTCGGATTAGATCAATCCCCCATTCCAATTGGATTCACTTGAGTCTAACTCAAATAATCAAATTTCGGATTACATTGTAGTCAAACTAAAATCAACTTATTTTCGAGATATCGTGCCCTTTGTGTGTGACCTAATAGGTTCTCATAATGTTGACAATGTATCTAAACCATTTTCGATACATAAACAATGAGTGATGTGTAGCAATGCATCATTGCTACCCAAGTGATGAGAATGTCGAGGTCCGACATAAGCATTTCATGATTATTATAATATATGATTTTGTCCTTCTATCCTCGATATCTAAATTAATCAATAAGACACAGACCATATCATTCTCTAATTAATCTTTGTATTTTTTGATCCCCAAGTAGACTCACTCAATCAAATGAGCTCAATATCTCATATTGACTTATTTGAGCATGACCATGCATTTTAGTAGTCCTACTCGATCAAGGATCTCACATATATCACTCTCGTCATATGGGAGGGATAAATCTCATCTACACCACTCACATCCCTCCATATAATTTATTACATGCCCAGTGATCACCTTTATAGTCCACCCTATTATGGGTAATGTTTGACGACACTAAAGTACATAACTCCTTATGTAGGGAACCGTAGTGACTTCAAGTCTAAGGACTATTTATATCAATAGTTACTATGAAAAAGTTTATGACACTCATATAACGATCCATGAAACTTTCTCATGGGTATATATTATTTTGTCACTAATATATATCCATGTGTCAATATGATATCTCATATCCATGACTTGTGAAATTAAGTCATCAATTGACCTACATGTTACTCTCAACATGCTAGTCTCAACACATTAACATTGTCCTTGAATATTAATGTTTAACTAGAAATAGTTCATATTAGTATTCTCTACATTATCTCACTATCAATTTAACTAATTGATATAATGTAGATTAGAACCTACTATCCGAGGACATTATTATACTTATTCATTTGACATACATATGAAGTAGATATAATAATTAAAATTATGTCTTTATTAAAAAATATGATAAAAATAATTCTCTAGTCAATTATCATATAATTGATTTTAGGGCTAATACTAACAACTATAACCCAAGAGGGAAATTTTATTCCTAAAGGAAAAATCTTATTACTTAAATCTATTATAACTCAACCCCTAAATCCTAGATATATATAACATACCCAAAAAAAATTTAAAAAAACATACACACAAACAAAAGTGTTACTCAACACCTGGATTGAATCTAGGTGCCCCGGGTCCTCATAGGCGCACAACGAATTGGTCCTGAATTGGTCCTCTGTGTGTGTGTGTGTGTGATCTTAGTAAATCCGAAGCTACATACTTAGAGGTTGATTTTTAGAATATTTACCCCATTAAACTCTAATCCTTTTATTAACACTATGGCATACAAATGAACGTTTCTTTTCAATACGCTTGTGTATGCTCAAGGCACCTGAATTGAATCTAGGCACCTTGAGTGCATGTAGTAATTTTTGTTTTTAATTTTTTATTTTTTAAAGATATATTATACGTATTTAGGATTTAAGTTTTTAGGATTTAGGATTTAATTATAGTTAGTTTAAGTTAATAAGATTTTTCCTCTAGGGTTCAAGGTTTCCTCCTGGGTTATAGTGTTTAAGATAAAAAATTTTAATTGTTCATGGGGTATATTATATATATTTAGGGTTTAAGATTTTAGGATTTAAGAGTTGGGTTATAGTGGATAATCTAATAAAATTTTTTCTATAGGGTTCAGACTTCCCTCTTGAGTTATAGTATTTGTGATAAAAAATTTTAGATGTTCATAGAGTATATTATATGTATTTAGGATTTAAATATAAAAAATATTATTTTTTTAAAAAAAATTGAATTGGGCGCCTAGAATTCAATACAAGCACCCGATAGAGATTAAAAAAAATGAAATTAGGGCACTTGAATAGAATCCAATACCCAAACCACGGTGTCGCACACAGTCGCGCACACAAAGGCACAAACTATCAACCTTCTATACAGATATGCTATAGACCACCCATCGTGCACCCGTGCGCGACAGCGATCCATCGCTTGAAATTTTTTAATAAACAATTCCTTAATCTTATAATATGCCTCGTGAACCTTTAACTTTTTTTATCTTGAACATTATAATCTAAGAGGGAAAATTGAATCCTAAAAGAAAAATCTTATTAGCTTAAATTTACTATAACACAATTCCTAAATCCTAAAATCTTAAACGTTAAATACATATAATATATTCCGTGAACATCTAAAATTTTTTATCTTAAACCTACTATAACCCAAGAGGTAAGCATAAACCTTAGAGAAAAAATCTTATTAGCTTTAACTTATTATAACTCAATCTCTAAATTTCAAAATTTTAATTTTAAATATATATAATATATAAAAAATACAAAAATTAGTTATTCTGGATTGATTTTTAATTTATTGTTCTAATTACTTAATTACTATATCACACAAATGAAATTATATATAAGGAGATGGAAAGGATGATTTTAAAAAAAATACAATTACTATAAACATATCTATTTGACTAAGTTCATTTATTTTTTATATATGTTAACTTAAATAAGTTATTATCAAATTAAACTGACAAGATATTCCGATAATATGAGTTACAAAATCTTAAAAGGATTGTTTTTATGATCCTTAAACAATGTAATAATAACCCTTGAGTCTGGGTTTACTGGCATAGTGACAGTGCTACGGATTTAATGCTGATTATTCACGAGTCCAGGTCTATTGATGGAATCATCATGTTTATCTCTTCTGTTCGTGAGATAAATTTGGGACCAACGAATCGTCTATTTCTTTTCACCACTATATTATAAGCCGTGATTGAGTACTCACGTTGAGTATAACTCTCATTAGCGAGGAGCAATTTGTGTGCATATGATTAGATTGATCGTCTATACAAATATTGGATCAGATAGTAGATAAATTTAAAGCGATCGAGTCGGTCCTACATAAGTTTTCTATCGATTATTAGAGTAAATCGAGAAGTATTCACGGTGGGTGGTCTAGAAACCCAGCGTCCCAAGTTCACATCCCATTTAAAGAAAAAATTCTTGCAAATACACTTGAGAATAGAATTGAGGATGTCTGAAATAGCGACTAGTCATCCTACCATTACATCATAGCCCCAGGGGCAACTAGATTGGTCGTCTAAAAATGATTAACGAGATTTTTTCAACCTCGGACGACCGGGCTGGTCCCACGAAAGTTTCCCACCGACCATCAGGGTAAATCGAGAAGCACTCGCGGTGAGCGGTCTAGAAGTCCAGCATCCTGGGGTTCGCGCCCATTTGAAAAAAAAAAATTCTTCAAATACGTCGTAGCTGGGGATCGAACCGCGGTTACCTGAGATAGCAACTAGTCGCCCTACCACTGTACAATAGCCCCGGGGGCAACTAGATTGGTCGTCTAGGTGGCAAAAGGTGATTCGCTCGCCCCCAGCACCTCCCCCAACCCGTCCCAGGGCCAACACGGAGGAGGTAAATCATGGGGACTACTAGGCCGGATGTTGTGGCTACCGCGTGGGGAGGGTGGGCATACTGGCTTTGTCAGGATTTGACCCCCAAACCTCTTGATGGCAACACTCACGCTTTAATCATCAATCCATTCTGTGGGGACTTAACTAGATTGGTTGTCTAACAAAAATGATTAACGAGGTTTTTCCAACCTCGGGCGACCGGCCCGATCTCACGGAAATTTCCTATCGACCGCTAGGGTAAATCGGGAAGCATTCGCGGTGGACGATCTAGAAGCTCATCGTCCCAGAGTTCACGTCCCATTCGAAAAAAAAATCTACAAATACTAGATTGGTCGTCTAAAAAACAATGATTAACGAGGTTTTTTCAACCAACCTCGGGGGACCGGCCTGGCCACATAAAAGTTTCCTACCGGCCGCCAGGGTAAATCGGGAAGCGCTCGCAGTGGGCCGTCTAGAAGCCCAGCGTTCCAGGACTCGCGCCCCATTTGGAGGAAAAATTCTTGCAAATATACCATAGCTGGGGATCGAACCGCGGATGTCTGGGATAGCGACTAATTGCCCTACCGTTGCATCATAGCCCCGGTGGCTTACTAGATTGGTCGTCTAGTAAAAAAAGGCGAAACGCTCACCCCCAGCGTCCCCGCCAGCCCGTCCCAAGACCAACATGGAGGAGGTAAATCACGATTATTACTGATATAGTGAGGCGTCTGAGATCGAGAGAATTAATGCCAACAGACCACGGTTCTAGATTGGTCGTCTAGGACATTAGTCGTGTGGCCAATTTTTTTTACCACTATGTTATAAGTCGTGATTGAGTATTCAAGTTGAGTATAACTTTTATTAGCAAGGAGCAGCGATCTGTGTGCATATGAAGATTAGTCGTCTTTGAGATTAATCAAATTCAAGGAATCGGATATCTAAAATATATATAAAAAAAATTAAACCTATTTTGTTAATTTAACCTATTTTTATATGAAAGGGTATACTTGTCCTTTTGAGCTTAATCCCTTGTTGCCGGACTTTCATTTCTTCCGCATCCATCCGCTTCTTTGCAGCCCCGCTCACGTCGCCGGCGGCGGCAGCGGTCACGGTCGGCGCTCCACCGAACTTCTCGTTCTTATCGAAGTCCTAATCACCTTTTCGTGTTGCTTTCGGAGGCTAGCTACGTCCGGACTTGCGCGATCCCATCTCTAGGACGACGGAAGGAGCCGCCCACAGGCTAGGGCACTCGCCTCTTCCATCCGAATATTCTTCTCGAAACTACCAGGTATCAAAATCAACTACGAACTCAACTTATTTGCTCGGCTTGCAGTTATTCATTCTTTCAAATTTGATTTGCAGTGCCGAATTCTTCAGCATCAAGCATCTCCATTTTTGAGATTAGATGTAAGAAATGAAGACGATTTTTTGCTCCAACCACCATTGACATTCACTCTGGTCTATGAACACGGTGAGCAAATCTCTCTTCCGATCTCTCGAAATTTTTACTAGAGATGCAGGGCAATCTACAAGACCCACCATTACCCTCTCCATCCTTGAATCTTCACTTCAAAAATGCCGAAAACCAAAGGAATTCCTACAGATCCATGCCCAAATGGTCACCACTGGCTTCACAAAGGACACTTTCGCCGCCAGCCGCCTCCTTTCCTTTGTTGTTGCCTCTCCGTTCTTCAATCTCGACTACTCCTACCATCTCCTGCTGCAAATTGACACCCCCAATGCATTTACTTGGAACACCCTCATGCGGGGATACATCCAGCGGCACTCCCCACAGTTTTGCCTGCCTTTGTATAGTTTGATGCTCGGAAGGAATATGATGCCAGACAATTACACCCACCCGATACTCATCGGTGCCGCCGGCATTAGGTCTTCAGAACTCGAAGGGATGCAGATCCATTCCCATGTCGTAAAATTTGGTTTTGAATCTGATGTCTATGCCTTGAACACTCTGATAAACATGTATTCTGCATGTGGGAATTTGGACAATGCGCAGCTTCTGTTCGATAGAAGTCCTGTTCTGGATTCGGTTTCTTGGAATTCAATTCTTGCAGCTCATGTTCAAGCTGGGAATGTCGCGGAAGCAATACGAATATATGAACAGATGCCAGAGCAGAACATCATTGCTACAAACTCCATGATTGCCTTGTTTGGCCGGAGTGATTGTGTTAGTGATGCCCGCAAGCTTTTTGATGGAATGGATGCTAGGGATGTCGTTTCGTGGACCGCTATGATTTCGTGTTATGAGCAGAACGAATTGTTCGCCGAGGCATTGGAGATGTTCTGTAGAATGAAGAGAGGGGCAGTTCCATTGGATGAGGTTGTCATGGTAAGTTCTATTTCCGCTTGCAACAAATTGGAGGTGATAAAAATGGGGGAGGCCATTCATGCGATGGTTATCGAAGACGGGCTTGAATCGTATGTTAATCCACAAAATGCATTGATTCACTTGTACTCAAATCATGGAGATATAGTTGCAGCTCGGAGATTGTTCAATTGTTGTAGTTTACTAGACCAAATATCTTGGAATTCTATGATACTTGGCTACTCGAAATGTGGGCTTTTGTGCGAGGCGAGAATGTTATTTGATGCGCACCTGTGAAGGATGTGGTTACATGGGGTACTATGATATCGGGTTATGCTCAACGCGATCGATTCATGGTGGCATTAGAGCTGTTTGGTCAGATGCTGATTGGATCTATTAAGCCAAACGAGACTATCTTGGTGAGTGTTATTTCAGCTTGTGCCCACCTTTCTGCGCTAGAACAAGGCAAATGGGTTCATGCATACATCAAGAAGAATGGCTTTCACATGAACATTTTCCTCGGGACGTCTTTAGTCGACATGTACATGAAATGCGGCTCCATAGGGACCGCACTCGAGGTCTTTGATGCGTTGAAAGATAGGGGCATTACGACATGGAACGCTGTGATATCAGGATTGGCAATGAATGGGTTCATCAAGGAATCCCTGGAGAAATTTGCAGAGATGGAGAAGTGCAGAGTGATACCGAATGAAATAACTTTTGTGGGAGTTCTCAGTGCTTGTCGACATGCTGGTCTAGTGGATGAGGGTCGTAAACATTTCCGCTCTATGCAGAAGATGTACGGGATTTTACCGAATGTTAAACACTACGGTTGTATGGTTGATCTTTTTGGCCGTGCCGGTTTGCTCAAAGAGGCTGAAGAACTTGTGGAAAGCATGCCAATGACCCCTGATGTAGCTACTTGGGGTGCGCTTCTAGGGGCTTGCAAGAAGCACGGCGCCACCGAAGTAGGAGAACGGATTGGTAAAAAACTCATTGAGCTTGAGCCCCAGCACGACGGGTTCCATGTGTTGTTGGCGAACATATATGCGTCGAAAGGGAGATGGGACGACGTCATGAAGCTTAGAGGCACGATGAAAGAACGAGGAGTCACGAAGATACCCGGTTGCAGCATGATTGAATCCAATGGCGTGGTTCATGAATTCTTAGCGGGTGATAGAAACCATCCTCAGATTGAAAAAATCGACAAAATGCTGGACGAGATGGCATCCAGATTGAAAAATGAGGGCTACCAGCCGGACACGGCTGATGTTACTTACGACATAGAAGAAGAAGAAAAGGAAACTTCAGTTTATCGGCACAGCGAGAAGCTTGCGATTGCCTTTGGTCTCATCGACACACTTCCACCAATGCCGATAAGAATAACGAAAAACTTGCGGATATGCAGCGACTGCCATGCTGCAGCGAAGATCATCTCTCGAGCTTTTCAGCGCGATATCATTGTGAGAGACCGACAACGGTTTCACCACTTCCGACAAGGCTCATGTTCATGTACGGACTTTTGGTAATTAATTTAGACCGAACCTGTCTGCCCAGAAAGAGGTAAAGACTAGTTAGTTATTTATAAGACTTTTCATCCGTAAGACATCCAGAATACAACTGTACATGTGAGAACGAAAGTAACTGAAGAATTCTACTTTAGGCAAATCGATAATTTACAATGTCTAGACGACCACAAAATAGCAAATAGTTTCACAACGATCGGCGAAAATAGTTTCATGTGTTGAACTTCAGCTGCTGTTCATTACCCATATTGCTATTTACATACTAAAATCATGTAGAGATACACTAGATCTGCTTTGTTCGGGGCAAGTTGACTAGTAGAATTCGCGGTCAGGCATGACCAATGGAGCAACTAAAGTCCAGATATATAGAGCAGCTGTAGCCCACTCGGTGCAGATCCGAACCCACACTGATGTCCAACCTATGTCGATCAGCTCTGAGCTGTCGGAAGTTGAGCTGGACCAGCCAGTCAGAAGCATGGCTGAGTACATACTGGCCAGGGCAAAGATAAGGTGGAAGAAGGTGTACGAGTAGCTAACTGGTCGCACTTCAGTGTCTTTCTTCTCTTGTTTTCCTGTTTCTGCATCGGCATCACCTCCTCCGAGCAGTGGAATTCTCGAACCTAAAACATAGAATAGAGATCCCAAATAGATAAGACACGCGAAGACGATGACAATGTGCTACGATGATGTGTTGCGTGTAGTAATATTGGCTTAAAGGGTAGCCATCTCACAAGCAAATATCCCAAATCATATCAAGGAAAGAATTGGTTGGAAAGATAATTGTGAGAAACCATCGGTTCATTTAGCTCGGAAGACGATGTAGCACATGGACATGGATATTAATCGCGATATACCTGATTTAGGAGAGGATGGAGGTGATAGAAATGTAGTAGATGATCCAGCCCTAACCGCCGAGTAGACAACAGAGAGAACTGTGGTGAGCATTCCGAGTACGAGTGTACCGGTCGATACTTGTTTGACATGATTATGGAGACCGTTGCATGCATAATTCCTTGGCTCGCTTGAGAGGCCAGTGAAGCATACATATGCACAATAAACCGAGATTACAGCCGCAGGCAACAGGCTCCCGTTCACCTAAGAACGTGGAGTTAAGTTCAAATCAAAAATAATTTCATGGGATCCATGGTTCCCTGGATTTAAACTAATTAGGCTGTCTACGATACAACATACCTGAGGATGAAGAGCAACAATGGCGAAGACAAAACCAAGTATCATTGTCATGACGATAAAGAAAATATTGAGGCCACAATCATGACCGGAGGGGTTGAACCAGAAGAAAAGCAATCCTGAGAGCGCATAAGCTGCAAGGTAGCATACTGCTGTTACAGACAGTAAAGCCGCGTACCTGGAGAGTCGATTTAGATCGATGAGCAATCAACACAATGCTGGATTTTTAATTCTGATAGTTTGAGAGTAGTAGATGCTACAAACTTACCATCTCTGCTCATCTTTTTCAACCCAGGAGTCATTCCATGAATGTGTGAAATCAAGAAGTATAACCACTTGAACCAGAAGGAAAAAACCAGAACCAAATTTGGATAATGTTTCTGTAGAAGAAATAAAATTTTAAAAAAAAACATCAAAGGAATGAATGGGAAGTTATTGCCTGAACCAAATTTACTTCCAAAACAAAACATCGAATTATCAAAGAATAAATTATTAATTGTAACTGGCTAATAGAACTGGTAACATAAATTGTCGATGGCATCATGTTACAACTCACAATATCATAAACAAGAGAGCATGGTCATCAAGTAGGAACCAGTTATGTAAATCCAGGGGAATGTTTTAGATTAACATAAACTTCACAATAATTTCAATTCCAAGATTTAACTTTTATGTTGTGTTTACATGGAACATAATAGAAAAGTAGTAGGATTTTAAAAGTTGGCTGAAATGAACAAAAATGAAATTTACACATATCATAAAACAAAAATAAAATGAGTGGTCAACAAAGGAAAGAAGAATCTTTTAATACCTTGCTAATCCATAATTTCATAAAGAAACTCAATTTTTTTCTTTCTGCAAGTGACGGGAATTTCAAGGGGGAAAAAAGTTTTAGCAACCAAATCAGCTTACCGTAGATTGTAATGACTATGTTTGGAAGGAAAAACATAAGAACAATGAGCACTATCCAAACA
The DNA here is from genome assembly GCA_024364735.1 of Boesenbergia rotunda. NCBI lineage: Eukaryota > Viridiplantae > Streptophyta > Magnoliopsida > Zingiberales > Zingiberaceae > Boesenbergia > Boesenbergia rotunda. The sequence goes on from JAGFNQ010010252.1 coordinate 31,909, forward strand.
ATTATTTTTGCTATCCATCCACCATGGTGCCATGAATCCCGTCTATCATTCTGGTCCTTGACACCAATCATCAAGAGAGCAAATACTGTGAAAAACAAGAAATTTCCAAGACTGACACGAAGGACAGCATTGGTCTGAAACCATTCTTTTGATGGAGTATCGGTGAAAGTATTTATCCCTGGACAAGAAGAAACAGTTAAAGGCATCTAGTTTTGTTGTATCTTATCCAAAAACAATCAAATTAGTGGACATGGTCTACTAAAATAAACTAAGCAACTAAAAAAGATAGAAATGTTCTTAAATGATAAGAATCACATCAATAACTAGTAGGGAAAAATAAATTAGAAAACAATTAACTCAATTCTCCAGACATTCAACTAAGTTGGCAGGGTAACTAATGAAAATGTAGTTATCCAATTTATCTATTGCTCTTCATCTCTTTCTTATGGTAGCATTTGTGATAAAATGGCTGCAACATTCCTGCAGATTTAAACTGCCTATTGCTAGGAACTTTATTTCTAGCAAACAAGCACATCAGATCTCAATAATTTAATCTTAGGGATAAAATTTGCATTATAGATGGTAGTACTTCATCAGCAAATGGTGTTCCTGGATTTATATATGACATCTTCAGATTATAGCCTTCTAATCTTCCAGCCTTATAAATTTTCTAGAAAAGGACTAAGGAAATCATAAAGACTCTCATACCTGAAACAAAGTAACAGTGCAGTAACTCATCAGGCAAACAAACAAACAACAAAGAAATACACAGAATAAGCATTACCCATTACATTCATTTGCTCTTGATCTATTTCTACAATGAACAAGCTTGTAGTTAGACCTTTAACTTCATTCACATCAGGCGACTTTCTCACTAAATTAGGTTTATTGGCTTTGAGGCAAAAGTTCACACTGCTCCAAACATAACTAAATAAACACAAGAAAGCGCAAACTTCATTTTGTGATTAAATAGAAAGGTAAATATGGTTCTTGATTTATTATTATTTTTTTTTTTAGAAAAGGGCGAGTATGATCTAATAACAGCACTGAGAATTTTAATCTTCCACAATTCTGGACATATTTCAGCACAGCACTACTGAATTATCCTTGGAACCTTCTTGGAGGAAGGTTAAAAAAACACTACGACATAACTAATATTTCAACAGCTACCACTGGCAGTGTCTCTGATCTGTATTCATAATGTGCAATTTTTTAGAAGCATCCTTTCATGCTCTTAGAGTCATTTACCAGGCGTATGGTAGTATCATCCACGAAAGTGAAATAACATCAAGTCAATATGCCCACAAGCCAACCAATCCCATATGGAGTAACACCACTATCAGATTGAGAAATATGTTGCATGAATGAACAATCCTATCAGATTTGTATCTAAGAAAAAATTTACATGACGAACGAAAGTGAACTAACCGATTTTTACCATCCGAGCAATCACAAAAATAACGATCCAAATGAAATTTTGGTCGCATAAAGGAAAAGGAAAGAGTTTTTTTTTTTTTTGGAGACATACATGGAATCTTCTCGAGAAGAGGGGCTGCAACCTCGCGGAGAATCCAGGAGAGGATGAGGGAGAGGGCGAAGAGGCCGCAATAGGCGAGGCGGGCGGAGCGGCGGGAGATGCTGCCGGCGACGGAGGTGCAGAGGCCGCAGGTGCAGCTGGCGCAGCAGGAAGCAACGCAAGGCGAACACCACATGTTCGCGATCGATCGATCGATCAAACCACTCTCTCTCTCTCTCTCGTCGCCGGTTTTGGAAGTCGATAGGGATCACGAGCCCATCTACTGGTCAAGGCATACGCTACTCGCGATATTTTGAGTAAATTACAATCTACCCCAGACTCTTAGCTGCGTTTGGTTGAAGTTATTGATAACCTTTGATTATCCATCGAAAATTATCAACAACAAATATTATTTGATTTAGATAATCAGCGATTCTCAAATAATGATCGATGCCCGACACGTCAGCAAAAGGGGCATGCAATCCAGAATCGGAAAACTTTAAAAAAGTAAAGTTTTTTTTGATTCCGGGGTTATGAAACTTATCTTTCCAAAATTATCCTTCAATATTTGTTGATTGCTGACTTGTATCTCATCGGTATTTGACTTAGTCGATTTACGACCGTCGGATCTTCCGGGAGGTTACTTTTGGAAGAAGCAAACTGATTGGTTTACGTCGAGGCTAGTATTCGACATTATCTCCGTAAAACGATATTACTCCGCTACTGGTGCTCACGGATAGCAACAATTCGTTTCCAAGATACAACGACGTCATCTCGGAATAGTAGCACTTCAAATTTCGAGACCGACGAACCTTTCCGTAGGTTTTTTGGACTCTCGATGCAGAAGATGAATGAGTGCAAATGCTTTTAGATTGCAATGCTTGAATGAATGAAATAATCAAGTGGAGGGATCTATTTATAATGAGTGAAGAGGTAAGTACCCTTTGGTTCGGACAGATCTGGACCGTTCATAACGAAAAGGTATTATTTTTTAGAGTGATGATAGGGAGAGTGAATTTGGGAGAGTGAATGGGAGAGTGAATGACGTGGCAGTTATTGTATACACGTCCGATCGACGATCGGACACCACCGGCGGCCTCTGATTGTCGTCCCGAATCAAACTATACCTTGGGAGGACGGTGAACTCGTCAGGATGGCCGGCAACGGTGAACCCATCGAAATCGACGGTCAATAATGCGAGATCGCAATTGTGGCGTTCCCCGACGGGTTCACCGTGCCCCCTAGGGTATAGTTTGGTTCGGGGCGGCGGCCAAAGGCCGCCGGTGGTGTCCGATCGTCGATCGGACGTGTATACAATAACTGGACGTCATTCACTCTCCCATTCACTCTCCCAAATTCACTCTACCAATCATTACTCTATTTTTTAAAGGTCTTTTAATCTAGTCCCTTGATCTGAAGAATTATAACTCTTCGGATCTCATCTTGATCTCAGCCGTTAGATTAGAACATTTAATCCGCCTCAGATCCATCCTCCCATTCACAGTCAGATTCGAATCCGACGCTCCAGATCGCACCTGCCTGCAATCTGTCCAGATCTTTGATCTGACGCTCCAAATCGCACCTTCCTGCGATTTGTCTAGGTCTTTGATCAGACGGCCACCAACTGTTCGCCTAATCTAATCATCGTTCTCTATACAGTCACGTGTCACTAGGCATTGCCTTGTCACTGACATGTCACGTGGCGCCACCTGATCATGACACGTCACACCGACATGCCACGTGGCGTCACTTGATCACGACACTTCATTGTCACGTGGAGCATAAATTAAATCTCTTCAATGCTCCTCGCGACGATGCGTACGTGCGAAGTACAAAGTGCGCCAATAAAGCGTCCATTGCGCGCGAGGCGGGTGGCGGCCTCGCAGGTGCGAGCACCTGCTCGCCTATGGGTAGAGACCTCCTGTGATTTTGTATTAATAACATTAGCACAAGAATATATATAAGGAAACACTGGCTCTCGCCGGTTAGCAATGTGGGACTAAAAGCCCCAACTTTTTCCTTAATTTTCATTTGAGCATATCTTGAACAATTAATTTCTCGTTCATCCTTAATCAGTTTTGAGCAAATAAATAGTCCAGATTTATCTACACGAAACGTAGATTTCAATTTTGAAGTCAAACTTGACTTTCAACGATCGATGACATCAAAATTTTATTTTGTAAAATCGTATTCAACAATATTTACCTTAGTAAAAGAGGTATTATTCACGGGCGACCACCGCCAGCGGCCAGCGACTGGCGCCACCGCCGGCAACCGACGACCGCCGCCGGCGACCAGCGAGCGGCGATTGCCGCCGGCGTCGACGGCCGGCGACGGCCGAAGGCCGATAACGATGGCCGACGGCCAGCAACGACCGACAACCAGCAACGACGACCGACAGCCATTATTCGCAGTCGACGACCGACAACGACGGCCGGCGACCGGCAACGATGGTCGGCGACCGGCAACGACGACCGGCGACCATTATTCGCGACCGATGACTGGCAACGACGGCCGGCGACCAACGCCGGCGACCGACCATTATTCGCAGCCGACAACCGGCAACGACAGCCGACGACCATCGCCGACGACCGACGACCGACGACCGAGGATACAAATATGTATATAACATCATCTTACTTTTTTATTTTAAATTTATAAGCATATAATATTATTATACTTAAATTTAGGTAATACGATAAAATATTATATTATGTTATACACTATTATCTCCAAACAAATAAGATTTTATTTTATTACCTAGATTGAACCAAACAATTTCAAATTATGTTTTATTTCCTATTACCTTGATTATATTATTACTTAGTAATCACATAACTAAGATTATATTTGATAACTTGAACCAAACGTACTTTTGAAAAAAAAAAAATTAACCTTTATACCTTATTAGGATTACTGAAATATTCATCAATTTACTCAATAACTATAAAAGAAATTTGATAATAATTAAAAAATATAGTGTGTAAAATAATTATATTAAAATTATAGAAGCACTTTAAAAAATAAAGATTTACTCTAATATCAATATATTATTATTATTATTTCTTTAATATTTAATAGAGTATAAAATCACCCTTCTTACTAAAAATTTAAAAACTAAAATAAAATTATTTCATATGGATGAACCTGAATCAAGCCGAACCCCAATGTCTCGAGTCCAACAGTCCACGGCACAACCACCTCATATAAGTCTTCTTTATTTATAAATTATTTATATTACATTATATTTATTTTTTTTTATATTTTTTTTAAACTTATGCCTAACAGATTTAGATGGTATTTCAATTTTTTTTTGTCCCATTCCCATTTAGTATATCTATCCGATATTCAAAATTTACTCTTATTCTTATACTCATATCGAATAATCATATCCTACCCAAAAATCCTATTATCATCTAAAATTATTATTTTTCAAAATTAAATTATTTCAAGGAAGATATAAATATTTATCAAATTCTTAAAAAATAATTTTAAAAAATAAAAATTAAAAATTAGCAAACTAAACATAAGAAATAATAAAATATTAATTAGATACGAGTAAGATTCTACTCGACCCACTTCCATATCCGAACTCAAAAACTCCACGTACTTGAATATTTAAGGAGGAGCTACATTTTATATACATGGCCTCTTTTGACCAATTTGTTTATCATTTTCATAATTATTTTTTAAATTAATTTTACATCCGATTGATCTAGCTAGAGCTAGGGTTTCGATTCAGATGGATCGGATCGAGTTCGGGTCAGATTAAAAAAATTTTTTTAAACTCCCAATCCGAACCCTACCCGAACCCGAACTCAACCCAAAACGCCCAAACCCGAACCCGAACCCGAACCCAACCAACCCGATCAACCCGAAGCCGACCCGAATAATCCGAAAAAACCGATTCAAAACGTCTTTTTTCGATATTTTACCTATAATTCTTCACTTTTATCTCAATACTCCATCATGATCATACTAATATTGATATAAATATACATAAAAATATCTTAATTTTCAAAATAAAATTTGATTTAACTCCAAAAAACCACTAAACATTAAATTCGGATCAACCCGAATCCGACTCGAAAATTTTCAACCCGAAATCCTCCAACCCGAACCCGACTCGAACCCAAAAATTTTCAACCCGAACCTGATTTTTTTCGGGTCAATTCAGGTTGAGTCGTCGGATCGTGTTGATTTTTGACACCCCTAGCTAGAGCTCAACCAGGGCCCAGACTAGAATAACCTGAGGCTAACCAGACCAATCCAAGCTCTATTTGTACTTAAGCTCGAACGTGATCCATAACCACCCCTAGTTGATAGGTCTACATAAACACAATAACCAACTCAAAGATCATTAAGTAAAACAAGCAACATAAAAAGAGTTAAATTGACTTCATAATCTTAATTATCTTGTAAACAGAAGCTTCTGTTGCTCAAAGGAATGAAACCACACAAACACACAGTAAGAAAAAGACGAAGCTTCACCTCTTAGTCTCATATGGTATTAGACTAATAAAGTCCCAGTCATCACAGTCACAGCTTCTCCCCGAATGCACACTCTCCGCGTCTCGACCATCAATTCAAGGTCGAGTCTCCCACTTCTTGGAGAAGCCTACATCGACAAGAAGAAAAAAGAATGAGTGAATGAAATGTCGTGAACATAATCTTTGCTGGTTTAAAGAAAGAGGAATGATACCATGTAAGCAACAAGGCTGTTCTTCCCCAGCTTTTTACTCCAGTATGGTGCTAAAGCACAGTGCACACTTCCGCAAACATGATCCTGTGATAGATCATGTACATGTAAAAGAATGATAGAGGTAGAGAGTTTTCCTAAATTATCATGGATTCATTCGGATGAAACTCGAGACTACAATTGGTAGACTTTCTGTTTCAAGACTCAGTTTTCTACAATTGGTCGGCTTTAGTTTTCATCTAAAGAGTATCAAGTATCTTCCAACTGTTGGATAAAAGTAAATGGAAAAGAGATAGAGAGAAAAGAAACTCCATTATGAATGAGATTAGTCTCGTATTGGGATTTTCTTGGCACCATTATTGGTTTATATTGTTGCGCATGCATGTATAATGTGAACAAATGCATAAAGATAGACTCTCTCGTGTGTGGGTGGGTAAGAGGTGCAAATTTAGTGCCTGGATTTGCACTGAACAAGTTCACTCGTGTGCGAGCACAACCTGTGCGCGTCAAATGTCAAACCAGTCGGGGCAAAATTTGCCCAAGTAGAACAACCAATATTTTACCACATGAAACATTTTTTGAGGCTAGATCTTGAGCAATAGAGAAGCGGAAAAGTTATAGCAAAAACAAACTCTCCATCAACCTGCGTTTCCCCTCGCTATCATCCTCTCTATCGTGCATCTTTCACTTGATAGAATACCCGTAATAGCATTCGAGTACCTCTCAGTTCGCTCGCAACCACCAATGCTAGGTGGAGATCATGGTTTGACGTTGTTTCTTGGGAAAAAAATCGACCCGAAAGAAGTCGGAGGTCGGGCGAATCCGTTTCAAGGAAACTGCTTGAAAGCAGGCCTCGACTTCTTCATTTCCCGACTTGGCGTTCCACTCGGGAACAATTGAGCAGCATCTTCCCGACTCGGCAGTCAGGTGGCTCTGTACTTCACTCGGCGTTCCACTTGGGAGCAATCGGATGCTTCTAATTCTTGACTCGACATCCACTCAAGAACGCTCAACGCCCACTCAGTAGCGCTCGGCTTCCACTTGTCAACAACTCAGAAACAACTCGGAGTATTACCCCGACTCGGTGACTTTTCTCCAACTTGGATTCCACTCAGGAGAACCTTTTCCTGACTAAACAACACTCATCCCGCCTCGAGAGCATTCGGTAGTCACAATCTGCCCGTGGAGTCGGGAGTCTATACTCGGACTCAGGGTCGGATTCGACACTCTGAATTGGGAGTCTGGAGGCTTGGTCCTTGGTGACTCAGACAAATCGCTAATCAGGCAGTCAAGGGACATTCTGACTCGGACCATCGGAAGCTTAACAAACCAGCCCTGCTGACAGTCTGAGATTATTTGCTAGGTCATCTCGACAAATAAGCTGGTATTAATTTAGTGTAATTTCAATTCAACTAAATTTCTCAATATCTCTGACAGATTGTCCAACACCAACTCTCTCAAACTTTATGTGAGAAAAGACAACAAACACATGTATTGGTGTTCCTGTGGCTTTGTAAGGAGAAACAAGCCGAATTAGTCACATGTTGTTAATATGCAGTTGGATTATCTCTATAGCGGTAGTAAGTGTATAGAATATACCTCGTTGACTCCAAACTTCGGGCAGAAATAGCGAGTAAAGAAGTCGAATGCAGAACCAGCAGGAGCAGGTGCTGTTACGGCAAGGGCACCACCAGCACACTTTTGAATCTCTTCAAAATTTGGTTGTAAATTGAGAATTTCCTTTGTTGAAGAAAGCTCGACCTGAGAAGATTACATTGCTAACATTCTTTTCCAAGTTATTTTTCAAATGGAAATAAGTTGAATGCAGCATGAGGTAAAGAAGCAGTTAAACTTCAAAGCACACTTTGCGAGTTCTTAGAAATAACGTTTTAAAGAAAGAAGAAAAGATGACTACAATGAGGTCTTCATCAGCTCCAAATTTCAGAACATTGATGACAGAAGCACCATTCAGAGTATCTGGAATCGATAGTTTCTCAGAAGTATCACATTCTGCTACTGGGAATAATGGAAAATCCAACTCGATGAAGAACTTCTCAGCTTTGGCTAATGAAACATCTGTTGTATCTGAATTATTCGATGAAACAGCTTTTCTAGCTTTCAGTAATCCCGATTTTGTTGAAAAATAAATTACTTCACCATTCACTAGATCAAGTGACCAGAGAAAATGTGCAGCTGCTAAAGTTGCATGACCACACAGGTTTACCTGAAAAATAGAAGACTTAAGTTAATCCTGTGAATAAGTCCATCAAGATTCAAGAAGGTGATGCAGGCTCAAAATCTATATTGAAGTTCGATATGACCCTTCAAACTTCAAAAGGAAATAACTTTTGACTCGGGATTCGGAATCAGGCTCGTCAGCGGCCACGCGTCCAGAATTCAAAAAGCTACGTTGTTACCAGTAAAACCGTAACCGCCAATTTTCAAACTCTGATTCCGCCATTTAAATCCTTTTCGGAGCACTTTTTTTATTTTTGGTAATTTTCGTTTTTTAGATATTTAGGGTAATTTTGGTATGATTTGTCTTGATCCGCGTCCTGTTTAGAGTTAAGATCATTTAGTTACATACTTTCCTTTTCGGATAAGATCTATTTCCTTTCTTTACAATATTGGAAATAAGATCTTCTAATTATAATTTCTTTCCTTTATTTGGTCTTAGGTTGTAATATAAATAGGAGTTCTGTTTTGGTGTTGAGGATTTATCCTCTATTGATAATAAATTTTCTTATTGTAGTAAAACAACGGCGTGCTTCTCTTCATTTTAGGAGAATTCTCTACTGCTCTCTCCTCCATCTTTTTTTCTCGGTGGCCCGCAGGATAATTGCTATCTTGTCTGGCATCAGAAGGCAACTTACCCTATAGTTGAAGAAAAGAGTAAACAACCCATCAGTAGAAGTGGATCTAAACAAAGCCTAAGACAACTCCACACAGGTTGAACTAAAGAATTTCCTTTTAGAACCAAACAGTCTTCATTGTTATTTTCTCTGATTCATAACGAGTAACAATTTTTAGTTTGAATCATAAGATCTTGACTGATTAAACAACCAATGCAGTTCAATTATCAATCACCAGTGCCCTTAGAACCTGTTAAAGGAAAACTTATTAGCATTCTATTTTCATCAGTTCTTGCCTGATTGCCTTCCGATCCTTATCATATTTTCTACGAAAATATTTTACATTAGCAATTGTCATATATGTAATTTTTCTTATTTCTATTATCATTATGTTATCACTCTATGAGATATGGCCATATAATCATCATTATCCAAAGAAATATTTTCCACACAAAATTGATCTAAACTTTAAGTTCATCTATTTGATCCTTGTCTAACAGATCCTTGTTTGAGGGGTGCTCATTGGCACGCCCTCCTCTCCCTCTGCACCCATCATTCTTTTCCTCACATTCAGAACATTCCTTTCTCTTAGTCCCTTCTTTTCTTACCAATCTTGAGCACCACCAAGATCCTTTGATGTTGCTGGATCGGCTTTCAATCGTTCCTTGATTGCCTAATTTATGCATTATTCCCCCTCCAACAACATCCAATCTCCATGACTTCAGCATCTCCCCGTCCTCTACTAAAAGCCTCTACCATAGGTCTGTAAATCCACTGCATCAATGGTATCATGAGACTCCTTCAATTTTCACAGAAAATCTCATACTGTTCTTCACCTGCAGCATGCATTAAACTATCATGTACTTGCACTGTCAACCATCAATAAATCTCCCTACCCACTACTCTTCCACCGGTCGGTCGCAGAGCCACTCAGGAGGACTAAATTTGGCATCCACTATGTTAGAGCATCAACATCAACTTTCCTAAATAAAGATTTTACATTAAATTTTATATTTTACTTTAAAAAAAATCTTTGCATCGGCTACCCTATCTATTCCTTAAATTTAGATTTTATGGAAAGTACTTCTTTAAATTTAGAGAATGAAATCCATTCCCCAAACATTAAAATATTATTTAATATGGGAGAGAGAAAAAAATAAAGGGAATGAATTAGGTAGTGAAAAGTGGATATTACATAGGGAGAGAGAAAAAATAATAAAAAATAAAGATATGGTAAATTATAGGGAAGTTGATGTATTGTATAGTGAAAAGTGGATATCCAAATTTAATAAAGTAATTCTTCTCCCCTAAATTTTAAATTTTAGATAGGAAATTTAAGTTTTCAATAAGTGGATGCTCTTAATACAAACATGGTAAAGACCACCAATACAACATTGTCACAAACATGAAGAACACACAAGAAGAAAAGGTAACGATGCTTGTTTTAATTGTTGTTCTTCTTGATGATCATAACAATGCTTGATTTAATTTAATAAAACATGGTCTGCCCTAAATAAGTGGATGCTCTTAATACAAACATGGTAAAGACCGCCAATATTAGACTCCACTCCTTCCTTCCTCACACTACTAGAGTTAGCGAGAAAAGGTAAAGGTCGCCGTTATAGCTACGTAAATAATTATAGCATATAATTATGATTATGCCAATACAACACACAAGAAGAACATGGTCATTTAAGTTTTCAAAATTATAGCGAGTCATTAACCCAAAAACTAAACTGAAAAACTCATACCAATATGCAAGGGTTATTGACACTATCAAACATTGTTAGTTAACACACGTTAAGTTTCATAAGTCATTGCTCGAGAAAATTTAGTAAAATGAGCATTGTCACAAACCTCTTAAATATCGAGAATAAGCATGTTAACTCATCAGACCTAACCACTGACACCAGAATGTTTAAGCTCAAATTAAATGTAAGTCACTAATCCAAGTTCGTAAGACTTCTTTATCAGCCCAATAATCTACCATGTGAGACGAAATTATAATGTCAAATGTTCACCCCTTAGGGTTTAGCATTCCATCCAAACTAAATTCCGACTCACAGCCCGGAATTAATCTTAATTGATGAAGGTGATGTGACACCGCTACACCATCACGTATAATTTTAAGTCCATTAAAGAGGGATGTAACACCAATCATCCGATCCAAAATACCTTCGATACCATCTACCGATCTTTGCTTGGAAGTGGCCATGACAGCACAAGGCTGTTCCAAGCCGCCGAAAGGAACAACAAAAAAAAAGAAGGTAAAAGACTAACCTCCGTGACGGAAGTGAACCATCGGATACAGAATCGGGGACCGGCAACGCCATTGGTCGGGCCATCGGATCCCACATCGACGGCGCGAGAGAGGAAAGCGGTGACGGGGGCGTTGAACTCTCTGGCGACCGACTGCATCCACTCGTCTCCTGCCGCCGCGTCCTCCGGAGTTTCCAGAAGGCACACGGCCGCCGGATTGCCCATGAAAGGCGTGCCCGTGAACGCGTCGATCTGAGAGCCATACAGATCGACGACGAACAAGTCATTAAAATGGGATTAGGGAAGACAGAAAAGGAGAGAGGAGAGGAGCTCACCACTGCGTACCTCACGGCTCTCTTCGCCATGGAAACAGTAGGAGATGCGTGAGACAGCTTCGAGTCGAAGGAGATGAAAAAGAGTGGACTTCGGACATTTTAAATTTATAATGTGATTTTTTTTTTACTCTGTGAGCAATGATAATGTTAATCTAAACGGTCCAATCCTCCTGTTCCTCAATTAAATAAAAATATTTATTTTATATGGGTTGAAAATTGATTTTAAAATTTATTAAAATAATAATTCATGTAATTATCAATTGTGCAGAACATGGGGTAAGAATTTTTTACTCCAGCGCTTCTCTAATCACGTGTTAATTTAAGAAAAAATTATCCTAAATTTTTTACATACAAATTCAATTTTCTCCTCGATCTCTGTGTCAAACTAAATTTATTTTCATTATTTAAATGTAATATTTTATGTATTTCAACTACATAAAAATAAAATTTAACACATGATTAGAGAAGCGCTGGAGTAAAAAATTCCAACCAAGTTGGATTTTAAAAAATCTATGCTTTACATTATTTTCTAAAATATTTATTTAGCTTAATTGACCTTAATTAAACCAAATTGAAATTTTATTTTAGTTAATAACTAAAGAAACTAAACTAATAGCAAAAACTCACCTCCACGACTACGATGTATGTAGCGGGTAAATAATCAATTCAAACCAAACTAAACAAATTAAAACTGATAATATTGAATTTTTTTACAAATTGAACTCAAATTTTACTATAAAATTAATTAATTTAATCAAATTGATAAAAAAAATTATTGATGATATTCAAATCAAGCGGATTTATAAATCAAACTTGTTTTTGATCAATGATATTCAAATCAATCTGATTTATCAATCAAATTATTGTTAATGTTTTAATTAAATTGATTAACTAATTTTTAAAATTTATGAACAAAGTTTTAAATATTTATAAAATTTATAATCAAATTTTAAATTAACCAAACCCAATTTTAAATTCAATCAAGTAATTCAAACTAATGAATCATTTGCCCGCCCTGAATTTTAAAAATCCCTATTTCTTTAATAAAGTTAAAAGGTAAATTAAATTATTACGCCGATTTTTTTAAAAAAAAAGAATCTCAACGCAACCAAATTCAAATAGGGATTTAGAACAAAAAAACGAAGAATTTCATAAGAAGCCACCATACTCTTCAAAATACAAATTAGTACATCTTTAGATTAGATGATTGTAAATTGCAGGAGGCGTAATTAGCTGGGATCTCGAACCTACTCATTTCTACCAAACCAAAAAAAGAGGATGCAGAGAGCATGTTCTTCCCTCAAACCCACCCTCCCTAACAACAAAAACAATGGTGCAAATAGGCTCAAACTGTACAGTCCCTATCAGCACGAGTTACCCTACACAGCGTCAAGAAAGAATAATTAGGGTCCAGTGATGCTCGGATTCGGCTTCAAAGCTTTATCGAAGTAGCTGCGAATGTCTGGTATGATTCGTTGGATGAGATGACAATACCTGCAGATTTCCAACAAGAATTGTCAAGGCTGAAGACATACAAACCCAATGGAGCATAAGTTTAGTAGAACGTACCCAGGTATAATGCTTAGTTTATCGAATTGCTCCAAAATAAACAAGATACAAGTTTGCCTCAAGGACATTGCGTTGAATGCCTCCGACAATTCATACATGCTAGAGATGCTGTCAATGTTAATATCCTGCAGAACGGAATCGAAACATTCAACACGGGAATAATTGCGAGACGAGAACGTGATCACAAGCTTCGGATGGAAAATAATTGTGTTCACCTGTGCAATGCTATATTCACACAAGCGTTTAAGGCCCTCCAAAAGATACTGATCGGCAGCTCTTAGGAGGTCTTGTGCCACCATGTTGGTAACCTCGACTGATCCTGTGTATATGAACCTGGAGAGGTGGAGTGAAATGTTAGAAAACTTAAAACTTAGAGAAAGAACAGAAAGAACAACATTCACCTCATCATTAATTCAAAAATCTCCCATCTTATGTTGGGGATCTCAATGTCTCTTGCATCCTTCTCCTACAAAAAATTTGTGAGGCAATTGTTAAGTGGTCCACACTTTCAGAGCATCAAATTGCGAAGGAAAATGAAAATTCATACACTAGCTTCCTTGATCATTACCCGATATCCGCCATCAAACATTGCTCGAAATGCATCTGACGAAGCGAGCAAAGCAATCCGGTGTGCAAAGAAGCATTTGCCTAGTAGCAAATAACACACTTGGAATTCAGTAAATAATTAATTGCTTACTCAAATTCATTTAATTTTATTAATGGTTGTATGTGCATGTTAGTGTAAAAGAAATCAGATGAATAAGAGTATTCCACAACCTTCGACAAGAAAAGTAACATCTGACAGTGTGGAATTGTTCACATATTGCTCGCCGAGATAAACCTACACAAAGGATTAATTGATAAAACATGTATTGTAGAAACAAAAATAAGGTAATAATAAATGGAAATGTCCCAGAATCAAAAGAATATAAGAAGCATCTTTACAAATTTAACACAATCTTTAGCAACTTGTGATGTTTGACATATATGTTAGGAAGGATGTTATAATTACATATTGGTGCCTTGAATTTTGTATCACATCTGCTCCAATGTCAAGCTGACTCACTCATATAGTTCCATACTAGACACCACTAGAAAAACTAGCCCATCCTAACCTTACACTTCTCTTAACAGTGTGTAAACACTACGTCTCACATGTATCGATTGATACAACACGAGATTTGAACCTACGAAATGAGGCTCACTAATTCAGCAAACATAAGTAATTATTAACAAGAATAAATTCTCACAATGTTTGATGTCAGAGTAAAAATATAGACACACCTCATGTCCTTGCAAGCCACAAGGGAGATCATTTATGAAGACAACAATAACCAATGGCAAAACTACCCCAGTAATCAATTCCACATGCTTACATCAACTCTTATCATGCCTCTTTTTTTTGTCCTGTTACTAGAAAAGCCTAAAACAATACTATCCAATAGATTCAAACAAACTATATGCAAATGCTCACACTTGAAACTTAAAAAATTTCAAGCAATGTGAGCCTCGCTTATGTTTGTTTTTTACCCTATTTTGGAAAAAAAGAATTATGCTACAACTGTTAGGGAAAAAAAAATATTGGTCATGGTAGCAAACCTGTGGGGTAGGGGAAGGAGGAGCAGCATCCACAGAAGAAAGCATCTTAGCTTTGTTGGCCATTTTGTAAAGAGCAAGTGAACCATCCTGCTGCTGTTTTAAATTAGTAGACCCTACTAACTCAAGAAGAATATCCATCCCTGGTAAGAAAAAAAAACAATTTTGATGCATGCAAAAGCTAACGCAGGGAAATAAACAAAATAAAACAATATTGAGCAAATGAATATACTCATATTTGAACAAAACCAATACCATTGCTATCGATGAAAATTTTTCTTTGTTCTTCAGGTGGGCATAGGTGAGCAAGAGCAAGTGCTACACGTCTTTGGACAACCTTCTCTCCAACTCGCATCAAATATAGCAAATGCCTCAATACCTGCAAGAACAAAAACACAGCAACTCATGTTGGTAACCAATATAGAGTAAATCTATTACTTGGAATGTGGATATTATTGTCCATGAGAACATAAAAGGACCAAAGAAATAAACCAAATAGAGACTCACTCGCCCATTGATTTTCTCCTCCAATCTTTTCAATGTTTTTGCTATGCAATCTTTTGTTGCCTGCAACTCAGTTTACATCTCTTATGACCACTTTGAACAAAACAGAGTAAAAAACTTGTGCACGATGGAAAGCAAACACACCTGGACAATGAATTCACCATCTTGTAATCTCTGAACACCTCCTACTTTGACAAAATCAACAACATTATCCTGAAAAAGAGACAGTGAGTCTGTCCGTCAGATTCTGCTCAATTTGGCCATAAATGCATGAATACAATAAAACAGACAAATCATAGAACAAAAATTAGATGTTGATTCACCTCATTCTCTGCAATTCCATAAAGAGCAAATGCAGCATTATGCTGCAGAGATCCATTTTTTGAGTCAAGAAGTTTTAGCAGAGGCACCAAACCACCATTGAAAACAATACCAGCTTGGTTGTGTGAGTCCTACATGCAACAAAGGTCTTTCAGATTAGGCAAACAATGCGGTTTATTTATTGGCATGAAACAATTCAACCATGATATATAAATAGAAAGAAAAAATAACATAAAGGGACCGAGTTTAATTATCAAACAATGGAAGGCATATATATGTAAGAAGGATACAATATTGAATCACCTCAAGATAATTAATCATTACAATTTAATATCAGTTCCTATATTCTCCATATAGTGGATGCAAAAATGAAGTAGATTATATCAAAAGTACAAAATGTGCAGGACATCAACAACAAAAATCCAAGTCCAAAACTCCATACCACAGTAGCATGAAAACGTGAATACTGGACAATTGTTAAATGGCCCTTTGGAGGTACTCTATCAGAATTTCAATGGAAGAAGTGGCACAACAGTCTTAAGTATCAAGTAACATTCTGAGATTTTTAAAGGCATTTTAGACTGATGTACATAAAGACAGCAGGTTAATGGCAAATCAATGATAATCAAAGCATATAATTAAAGCAACGAATACTAAAAACATACAAATCTAAGAGGTGTTGTGCTTATCACATAAAAGTAAAGAGATTAAATGGTGAAGTATCTCGAAAACCTGTGCCAATCTTCCAAGAGCAAATGCAGACATCTCCTTTAGTTGAAAATCTAATGACTGAAGCATCTCGATTAGAGGTCGCAGTGCACCCCTTTGCACAATGTGCACCTGCAAGAAAGTAAAAGTTGCAAAACATTCACATGGATTGAATTTTTAACCCAATACATCACAACACTGCCCACCGGGATAGGCAACCAAAGAAAAAGATTGTGAGCAAGAGGGTACCTTGCATTCTGAATCAGCTGAAGCAAACTGCCCCAACAGCAATGCTGCTTCCCTTTGGCTCTCAGTGCAACATGAACTGCAAGCAGTAATGCTTGATTTAGGTAGTGTGACAAATGTCTAACAACCTCAAAACTTGCCTAAGTGAAATTCAATATTTCATGTGTAGAATAAAACTGAGATGTGGTTCAACACTCAACAGTAAAAATAAGTCAATGCACAAATGAGAAGTTATTTTAAATCAATTACGAAATTGGTCAACATTCAAACAGGTCAAAGCCTCAATGATGCCAAGTAAGCACGAAGTTACTTGAAATTAATGAAAGCCGATATTCTATAGTTTTGAGCAGCACAATCAGATAGATTTAATCGAGTCCAATTCGAGATCAGTGAAATTACTTTTAAAGGTAAGCTTCCATCAAGAAAACCAAATCAAGTGCTAAATCCAAATCAAGTGCTTTAAGCTAAATATTCCACTTTAGAGAGGAGCAGTAAAAAAGGCAAAGAAGATAAAAATTTTGAAATTTAGGCAAACTTGAATGAGAAATTGAGGTTTGTACAAAGCATTAATAAATGATAAAACAAATTATGTGATGATGAGAATACCTTAATAAGCCAATCACTGGTTGCAATGCTCCTTCAGTGAGAACTTCTTTCTTTATGTTAGGGGATGAATGAACAAGATTTCCAATAACACCAACCTAAACATCATAAATAATCATCTGGTCAGGTGAGCAAAAAGAAACAAATAGTAACAAACTTAACAAGTACAGTGTCCACTAATATCTTCAATTTATTGTGCATATTTACTGAAAAAAAAAATCCAAGATTAAAATAATACTGGTTCACATGTTTGATGCAAAATAGGAATATTCTCTACAGCCTACAACAGTACATTTTGCATTTCAACTCCAGAATTTACACCCACGCCTTACATGAGATTTCACATATTTCTTGTTAGAAAGCCTAAACAGATATGATGATAACTACGGAAATTACAGCATCAGTAGGAACTGAGATGGTATAAAAATAATATGCAACCATCAGAAAATTATCAAGAGGCCAGGATTTACTAGTTGTATATTGTTCTATGAGTCAACAGATTTTGAGTTTACACATCCCCAACCCAGGGTTCATTGTTAATAAGAAGGATTGAGGCCTTGATGGAGATGGAATTACACAAAGCAACCCTTCCAATTGGTAAGAGATGGTCTCTAATCAAGTCAGACCCACAAAAAGGAGTTCTTGGCAATAAGCTTGGTAGCAGGCCTCTGGGAAAGTGGTGAAAGGAATAGAAGGTGATGTCGCATGTTGTGGGATGGTTTGTAGCAAGACAAAGCTTGCAGCCTTCTCCCTTAGCAAGGAAAACAGCCTTTTGGGAACACTGAACTCCTCAAATGGCACTACCTGATGGAGATGGAAGAAAAGTTCCTAATGCTGGTGGGGACAAGGCCAACATGGAATGAGAGGACCCGCACAAAATGCAATAAGCAAGAAAAGAAAGGGATGGCTTGACAAAAGAAAGAGAGCACATGTAAAAGTAGTGTGTTAAGTACTGAATCAAAATTTATCTATGATACCAACCAATACAACACCAAAATCAAACTCTCAAAATAATATTTTATAATAAAGAATATGATAATATGAACGGGTGAGTGTGAAAGACTCCAACTCAAACAAAAATGAAAAAATAAAATAAAAAATTATAATAAAAAATTAGCTCCTACCCTAAAGAACTATAGCAAACTTGGGATAAACATTCTATACTTTAAATTAGATAATTACCAAATCAAAAACTATCAAATTTTCTTATTCTACTAAATAAACAAATCTACCAAAACAAACTATGAAATCTAAAACTCTTAAAAATTAAATTATAATTTGCATTATCCATGCCATGAGCTGAGAGAGATAAAAATGACCTATCATTCACTCCCTTGTGACACCTATAACAGACTTCTTCTCCACTGCAGATTAGCACAACAACCTCAAGAGACAGCATAAGGAAGCATCGAGGTCCATCTAAACACATCTAAAGTATCAAAATGGCCTATTATCTCAAGGACCAATACATGTCATATGAACTGACACTCCAATCAATAATTCAAACAAGCACTCCATGAAATGAATTCAAATCTTTGCCAATATGTTAAAAGTTATTGAGCAATATATGTTTCTCTGCATTAGCTCACCGCTTCATAATGGATGGCAGGATCTTCTGAGCGAAGCATGAGAATCAATGTGGGAAGAGCCTTACATTCTACAATCTGCAACAATGATTTAGAACAAAACAAAGGTTTATATAACAGAAAAGATATTCAACATCAAAAATGAATGTGTGTGTGCGTGTATTACCTGGTTTTTGTTACTGTCATTCTTAAATGCCAAAGTCCGCAAAGCACCTGCAGCAGCTCTCTGTACCTTCAGATCTGTAGATTCCAACAGTTGGACAAGGGGTGGAATCCCACCTTCATACCTGGAAGGTATCAAAGACAAATGTAAACAGAAGTCCTATAGGGTAAATGTTGAAAATTGATGACCAATGTTGTTTGCAAGAACCTGACGTATGTTTTGATATTGCTATTTTCATGAGCAAGATTAGTAATTGCATCTGCTGCTCGCCTAACAACACCATTAACTGCTCGGGAGTTGGAACCTTTCTTATGCCTTTTTAAGAGATTTACAAGCAGAGGCAAAGCACCAGCATCGACTATGAGTTGCTGATGTTCAGGCTGTTACATAAAAAAACACCTTAAGGAAGATCATGTAAAAGTTAAAATTAAGTAATTAACGCATAACTAAATATGAATTATGTTAAGACACAATATATACACATCATCACTGATTCACTGTAATCAGACCAAATAATATATAGCACTTCTCCATATGTATAAAATGGACTCATACAAACATCTGGTAGGCAACATTCCTTTAAAGACGACTTTGGACGAATTCGGGTGGAGATTTTGTACTAAAACTTTGTTGCTTTGTGCAACAAATATGGGGGCACAAATTTGTTGTATCTTTAGCCTTTATATTCCAAAATTTTATTTATCAATTGAAAAATTAAAGAGACTAGTTGAATTTTTTTCTCTTTCAGTTCTAACACATTCTTCTCTTCTCTATCAAACACTCTTCTGCTTGATGAAATTGATGTTGAACTCTAAATCTCTCTTTTTACAATGCCTTTTTTTCTTCCTCTCTATTTAAAGTTCAATATTTTCTAACTCCTATTTCTCTTGTAATGGAATCGATGCCAGATCTTTACTCTTCATCCACAAGCAACCTTGAGATCCTTAATTGGAAAGCTCGGGAGGAAACGGAAAAACTTAACACAGGAGACCTACATAAGGGCTTCCAAACAAACCAATAAACCTAAAATCATAAATCCGATTCTAAGTAACTACGGTAACCAAAATCACAAACATTTTGGAGTTCGGATAAAAAGCAGTTACTGTAATACCTTGACGGCGAGCAGACCGAGAGCAAACGCGCTCCCCTTCTCGACCTCGTGCTCAAAAGGGCGATCTACTCCGCCCGAACCGACATCCCTCGCCAGCAGAGGCGGAGGCTCTTGCAGATGCTTCACCAGCGCCGGCACGGCCCCTCCTTCAACGATCGCGTTCACAACATCCTCTGCACAACCAATCAACACCCAGATCCATCAGCGCCGCTCAAAATAAACTCGCCGACAACAAATATAAACCCTACACGCGAATGACCTAAGTTCTACGGGAAAAAGAGCTTTGGGCGGACCGTTTTTAGAGAGCTCGGCGAGGACGTGGGTAGCGCGCTTGGCAGCGGTTCGATCTACGAGGCGCCATGAGAAAGCGCGCTCCAGGACATCGACCTGGGCCCGGACCTCGCGGGCGAGCGATTGATGCGAGCGATGGCAGCAGATCTCCTCGACTCCGATCTCCTCCGTCTCCACCTCCATCGAGGACGGAGACGCGTCGGCGGCGACGGCGCCGATGCTGCCATCCTCCTCCAGCTTCCGCTTCTGCCCCTTCCTCCGCTGCCGCTGCTGCTCCGCCTCCATCGGATCGATCCGAACTCAACGAGATAGAACAAAGAGAACGCAGCAACTGAGCGGAAGGGCGAGAGAGAGAGAGAGAGAGAGAGAGAGAGAGGCCAACACGAGGGCTATTTTTTTTTTCATTTATTGCAACAATAAATGGATATTTAAAGGGATTATTATTGGGCGCACACAACATTTGCCTCGCGCGCGATTAATTAGAACGGAAAGATCTCCTCCAAATATTGTTGCAACTCTGTCCCATAGAATTAATTTAACCCGCCCAAAGTAAAAAATAAACGGTAAGGATAATTTAGATACCGGATTTCGCTGAAAATACGCTTGCAGCGAATCCGCAAGGAGTGGGCGAGGCGGGTTGGATTAGCGGGCTTCCTTTCGTTTTCCCGAAATAAGTTTCTCCACCAAGCTTTGTACCCGCTGTCTACACCTCTATCGATCGATTCTAATGGATTAAAAAGATTTATTAGGGTGGGTACGAAGATGGGAGATTTTTTCGGTGCGCGGAGAAGAGCCAACGGAAAGAGAGGAGGGATTTTTAAAATTCGTGTCTCCCGCGCCCGGAAAAGCGATGGACGGTCGCGATCTTGCTGAGGAATTAAGGGGACGGCGATTTGACCGTATCGATTATGTGGATTTTGTATTATAGAAATTTTTAGTTCTAATTTTTATTAGATTAAAAATTAAATTTCTTCAATTAAAACTTTAAAACATCCTTCATTTTTGTTATAATTAATTTTATATTACCAAATTAATACGTAAAAAATTATAGATGAAACGTTATTTTGATAATTTCAGCCGATAATCATTAGTAAGAACCAAATCACCACATGGATATAATAATACCACAATATATAAATTAGGACTCATCCTATGTACTCCCCCCAATCTTTCAGGCAACAACAGAGTGCCTGTTATTGGAACAACAACACATAGCTAATAGGTAAATATCATTCCCTAAATTCGATCGATGATTATTATCGGATGGCACTTGAACCTTCTTCTTTTTCTTTATCCTCAGTCCTACACTTCTTCCATTTGAGCACACGCCTCGCCTTCCGGGTTGCCCTTCTTCTCGGGGAGCTCCTGGCTCCCCATCTTTCCATCACTATCATCCTTCTTATTATAGTTCATGTAGATCAAGTACACGATGATTTGGGTGATCCCCAACAGGAACCCAAACACATTTGGCACCTGCCGCGACACTAGGAGAGTTAGTGTTCAGAATTGTTCATCGGTTTAGGCTAGCTAGCTCGGTCGATACATACCGCGACGAATGGGTCCCGGAGAAGGACCCCGTAGGCTAACCATGCGATCGCGGACAGTGTGAGGAAGAAGGACAGCGAGAACGGCATGTACTCCACACTTTTGGTTCTTATTACATGCCTCTGAAAAGGATGAGACCAAGTTAAGGAATAACATTTTTTAGGAGTGTTTTGTTTCGGAGGAGAATTGTGGCAATGACTTTCCGGTTTCGACAAGTAGAGTAGGCGAAAAAGATTGGTCGTTCGAATATTCTGAAGGTCGACCTCCGAATGTGCATAAATTGAATTTGAACATCTAAATTATGTATATATAGGAAAAAGATGGATAATTTGCTTACTATGATACTCAGAGGAGCACCGAAAACGCTGACGGCGAACGAAGCGCATATCCCGCCGGTAATTCGAGCTCTCTTGCTCTCCTTGATGAAGAGGTTGCTTACGAGAATTAGGCAACCGAAGATCCCCACATTGATCAAGGCTATCAGCTTCGTCGTGTATATCTGAAACGAGAAATCGTTAGCCGAACAAAACTGATCGAGTTAGCTTTTCATGAGCTATGAACAACAATTTGTTCAGACTAGTCACCCTGGACTTTGGCGGAGCATAAAGAAGGAAGATGAAGAGGTAGATGACTTCGATGAAGCAAACGGCGACGTTGATGGTGAGCAGCAGCACGTCCGAAGTGAGGAGACCGTAGTAGACCCACATCGTCGCGCTGAATAGCCCGACGACGTATGGGACCGATTGGAAAGATTCAGTCGACTTCTTCTTGTAGATTCTATAGAAGGTCGAGACAGGGGCCAGCACCACCATTGCGGATAGGAAATTGCCTGCGAGAAGAGATTCAAATTGGCATTATCCGATCGAGGAGGAAGAAGAAGAAGAAGAAGAAGAAGAAGAGGTGCATCACCTAGAAGGCCTGCCGCAGTAAGAGCGGGGTTTTCGATGGTGATGACCAACATCTTGGATCCACTAAGAGCTTCTCTCTTCCTCTCTTTCCTTTGGAGTTGGGAACAGAGAAGGGAAGAAGTTCCCTGAGAGAGTGAGTTAGTTTGCGGTGCATCTACTTGGCTTCTTGGGGTCCCTATTTATAGGGATTGATTGACACGCGCGAAGAAAAGCGATTTAACTCTTCGAGGTTAACGTCGCTTATCGATCGAGTTAGAAGGCTGAGTTCGTGCTCAAACCATGAAGTGGTGTTCGTTCCTAATGGGGGCCAACAATTACATAATCATGTAGGTAATTTACGATACTGGCGTGACCCATCCTGAACGTTTACTTTTATTCACTGACGAATCGATTGCTATGGTGTAATAATTATTTTATTTTAAAATAGTCGATTTATTTTTGAAAAATCACTAACGAACTCAAAAAATTTGGAACGATACAAAATCAAATATTATGTATTTTTTTAGTTCTCATAGTTATATTTAGATTTTCAATATTAATTTGATATATTATATTAAAAATTGAATATTTTCAAAGTTGTCCGAGTAATATGAAAGTGTACCGCTGATTAGATACTTTGCCGATGAAACTCTATTCATAAGAAAGTGCACTAGTTGGGAAGGAAAGAAGGACTAGAGCCTTAACACTTGTCAAGATAAATCTAAACAAAAGAAAGATGAAGATTATTATTAATACAAAAAGCTGCACCACAAAGAACAGTTTGAATAGCTCCACCTAAAACATCCATCAACGCTAAAGAACTCAAATCGCTGCCTGAGGTGCGCTTCCTTATGCTACTGATAAATCTTGTCAAACGGCTGACGAGGATTTGTTGTAGGACACGTGCGGAGTCCTAAGGACGGTAGACTATTCATAGACAACTCCATATAGGTCGATCGACCAACCGTTTCATACGGCCGTTCGGCCAACAATTTCATACGATCGCTCGGCATGTCAATTCGTACGGTCGCTCGGCCAACAACTTCATACGGCTGCTCGGCCTACCAATCCATACGGCGATCAGCAAATCATTTTATATGGGTGATCGACATGCTCCACTATACACATAATACTGATCGACTGACACATTCCTTTTCTTAAACTACTTTATAGCTGGAGCCTATTTAACTATCTCCCCTGGACCTTAATCCAGCTATCTTATTGGGCAAAACTGAGCCTTCTCCTCTGGGGTTTCTTTCTTAGGTCTTCAGGGAGTCATCATGGAGAAGTATGTCACCTCGATTAAGACCAAGATGACATTACCTTGTCACTTCCCTGTCATTTCCTTAAAAACTGACCTGCTTTCCTGAATAGGATTAGTTGTTCAATGAATTTGCAAACTCAATATGCAATTGCTCAGAATATCTCTTTTTCTACTTTCTCACTTTGACATTGTCTGACTTGAGCGTCAGAGAGTCTACGTCGGAAACCCCCCGACCTTGTTTCTAACTTCTTTTGATTTTCCTCGCGGGATTTTTTTGACGATCATCCTAGCTTTCAAATCTTCGACAAGTCCACATGATTGTTGTGTTGACTTTCATTGATGACCCGATATTCTTTGTAGATCAAGGACTGATTCACCCGATTTATCCTGTGACCGATAAAAATGGATGATCGGTGGAAAACTTATATGAGACGGAGAAATCATCTCAAATTAATCGGACCGAAAACTTATATACCTAATATTAATTTTAAAAAATATTAAAAACTCAAAGTCTAAAAGTAAGTGAGACCAAAGCAATCACCTTTGATTTATATTTGATGGAAGGATCAATATTTTCTTCAATTTCATCTCAATCTCCATGCTAATTAAGTTCGATCAATTTCTCAAAAATACAATAGAAAAATAGATTGATACAATTTAAGTGGGCATTATCACAAGAGCTTAAATTAAAATTTGCTATGGGCATTATACCAAATATTCTTCTTCCCCTTCTTCTCCGACGAAATTTTGCATATCAGTTTCCACGTGTAGCGATCCTGTCGCGCAGTAAAAATATGACCTACGGCGTATAAAAATACACGTATGTCGCTTATCATGTCGATATTGAAATGTAAGAAGCACTAGTTAGGGATTGTGGTCGATGAAATGTTACCTGTAACACTAAGAACCCCAAGTGATGAGCTCAGCTGCCACAAGGAGTATTCTCAAAGGCCATGAACTCTTAAACAAGTAGCTTCGAGCACTTTATCTTTCAGGTGACACTTTAACATACAACACAAAGCGAAAAAAGAAATAAGAAGTGGGATACAAAGGTGAATCAATTCTAAATTAGAGTTTGAAGATCAACTTAATATACATTGTCTACCTTTTGTCCATGTTATTCTAGTCTAATCATAAGAGGTAGACCTAATAGCAGCACACAAGAGAAAAACTATGATTTGATTTGACAAGAAGAGCACAACTTTTCTCCAGCCTACTCATGATTGCCAGGTTAACCTCGGTAGTGATCATGAGATAAGGCTCATCTGCATATACTTTAGTTCAAAAATTAGATGATGGTGATGGACTATCTTTTTTGAGCCTGCCAATGTTCTTCTGATACATACACCTTCAGTGGAACAGTTGAGAATTGTATAAATACAAGGATTTATAAGATATAAGATAAAGAGACAAGTTTTCCAGCTATTGTCTTTGATGCAAATGGATAGTAGACATTGGATGGATGTGAATCTTAGTGTGCATATCTGATACCTAAGCTAAAGCTAGTATGGGGTCACACTGGGCATACACATTAACTGAACATATAAGATGACACTATTAAATCAGAAAGAACCCTAAGAAGACAAAAACGAAAGGAAGATAAGTCTAGATGGGAGCAAATGTTTGGTATACATGAGCTTTCTTTCTATTTACACAGACATTATTCAAATAGCAATATCCTAGTGTTATGAGAAGTGCAATGCATTTTGGTGTTGTCATACACCAAATGTGATGTTGCTAGTAGCTCAGCTTCTTCCTTGATGGTTCTATTTCAACATTCAAGCAAATTGCATTCAAAATAAGTCTGCGGTTCATTCCAATAGCAAGAGCAACTCAGCGACATTATTCATGATATAGATGATGAGATGCAGAAATTTAATGTTGCACATTGAGTATGAATGTAGCTAATTTCACCAATTTTCGCTTATTCGTAAGTTACACTGTGGCCAGCAAGATCAAACCAACTCATTCCAAGCTGCCTCATAGAGACCTCTATACATCCAGCAGATTGTTTCTAACATGTTTTGTCATACCACAAAAAATTTTCCTTTAACCATGTCTAAGTTCAAATGAAAGGGGAAGATTTATGTGAGAAATATGCACCAAGAATTTAGGTCCAGATAAACTTCTAATCAATTTGGCCAAATCAAGGTTTGCATAGTTATGATCTCTGTATAAAATCTAATATTTTTTCCTCTTGCAATTGTATTCTCTTTTGTCTTTTGTAAATGATGATGAAGGTAAAGTCTAGTCTTGGGTAATACAAGTGAAAGTATTAGTGAGGGTTAACCTGGTATAGCAGGGCTGCATCTTTTATTAAGCATGAAAAGCAGCAGACTCATTTTTCCATTTTTCTTATGTAATCCTTTGCTAAGAGTATAGAGATCTCTTAGGCTCTATGTCTTATAAAGGAAGGAAATAGCTAGGATCTTTTTTTTTTTGAAAAAAAACAACTTAAAATTTTAAACTTTATTTATTAAAAATATTAATCAAAAATAGATTTGCAAAGAAAAAATAATTTTAACTAGTTTAATGTTGAATTTGAGCTCTATTGCATGTGCAAACGTGTGTTTACACCCAAATCAGATAACAAAATAGGGGGAAAAACTGAAGAAAGATTTTGCTAATTTTTTCCTTCTCTTATTTCCTCCAAAGAAATCAAAGGAAAAGTGTTGCTGGAGAAATTTTTCTCGCACTTTATTTATTTGTTTTCCTTAATAGGAAACCCACACTTAGACTAAAGCCAAGGTTAGAATATCCAATCCCTCTTTCATACTAGGAATGTGGTCTTTTGGAGAAGGAACATATCTTGTATTATATCCTAAATTTGGCAAAGAGGGTTTAGTAAACTAATTAGAAAGTAAAATAGGCAACCGGGTTGTAATCACTAAAACGATCTAGTTTACATTATTTTGTTCTTCCTCTTGCTTGAGAAACATCTATAGTTTACACTTTAATCATGAATTAATCTTTGCCATAAATTTCACCATAATTAATCATCCTGTATTGGGTCTTGATCACACTTCAAGTCAGATTCTCAAGATCTGAATTGGGTCAGACACGCACATAGTGCATGTCCTCCCTTGAGCGTAGAATCAATAACCGCTCAGACCCCGACCCCATCAAAAATCTTAGCCAGCCAAGACATTCATTCTTATGCACAGTTGCAGCACCTCCCTCCACTTCATAGTTATGTATTATGTACAGTCTCCATTAGTGATAATCAAGACCATTTTACACTGACAATTCCCCCTGAGATTGCTAATACAAGCTCTAGTTTGTCATTTAGGCTTTCTCAGCTTTCACAATGCCATCTTACTTAAAAGGGCTGAGGTGGAAAATGGCATTTCGGCCGTGATTTAGGGTTTAGGGTTGTTGTGGAAGAATTTCTGCTGACAGATAAATGTCTTAAAATACTGTCATGGCATTTGCAAACTTGGGGACCTTAACTGGGCATTTACCAAAGAATAATATCTAGAACATGACTGGATTACATCTCTGAAAGTGAGCGAAATGCAAACTGATAATGAAATTCAGAGATATTATTTATCTAGAATACTTGGTACAAACTGTATGAATTCTGCAAAGATAAGCATGAGGAAACATAAAATAAACAAAAAAATTTGGGTTTCTTAGATTTAGATTCCATCGAAGAAGTCCAATTATAAAGTATGTGTAACCAATCAAGCATTTCTTAGAAACCAAACTGAATTTATAGAAAGCCTAACAATCAAAGATTCAAACAATGAACAAGTTTTGTAATAAAGAACAACTTGGTGATTTAATTAGAAATTGAATCTTTGACATACCATATTGCATACTCTAACAAAGTGGCCATTTTACAGAACCTGTTGCTTGTTTTCTCGTGCCTGGTAGATTATTCTTCTCGGCCTCATTATGCCATACCATCTCCATCTTTGAAAGGGGCAAATGTGAAGCAAAAAACAGATCACCAACAAAAATTGAAGAAATATTAGGTTAAATCAATTAATGAAATTACACAACTCCATGAAGCATGTAATCAAGATCAAATTGAAAGGATTTTTTTTTTGTTGAGATTTTACTACTTGCTGAGTTTTGGATGTATCACCATTACCAAAGTAAAAGTAAAATGACTGGAAGGATTTAAAACCATACCTCGGACACAATAACTGTGTCGCCTTCTTTGACACCTTGTTTGAGTAAAGATTTGTAAACACCACATGCCTCCAAAACGTGTCGGAATCTTCTCAAAGATTCAGAATATCTGTCCCCATCATGTTGAAACTTGTCAGATACCCAACAGTGAGATCTATTATTTATATAATTCTTTTAGCCTCCCCATCCAAAAAAATAATAACAAATAAAAAATCTCAACGGAAGCATTCTTCCACAGAACGTAAGGTGGTATCAAATATATAACGTTATATTCCCGGGCTGATATGAAAACCTTGATGATGCACCATGGCCCACTAAGAATGTCTATACAAATAAGCAGTATCATAAACCTTATTAAGGAATTCATAGTCAGTTTCAACAATGCAATGCAATGCAATGGCTGATCTCCTTTTTGAGACGCATTTGCATTATTTATTGTATCCTCTTAAAAAATTCTTGAAGTGTGCTTTTATCTCATCTCATTTAACTTTTTTCTAATTTGCATCTAAAGACCTTTCATCACTTGTCTAATTTTCTGCATTGTTTCAAAAGGATATAAATATTTATGGCCAAACATAGGAAAGTGGACTTTTGCTTATAATGCACAATGAATTATGAAACTTGTTAATGCTGTTAGAATCTGCTTGCAATCTGCAATCCTACCTAGTTAACAAGATTTTTATATGAAACTTACCAGTTGAGGAAATTTTTGAATGTTTCTTTGGGAGGAGGCTGAAAACAACCTAGAGCTATTGTAATGTTATATTAAATATGAATACACCATACAACCAGAAGCTAATTTTGTTACGCCATAAGATAATAATGAGTCCAAGACGAAGACATACTGCCAATTTGTCATTTGAACAAAACGTCTTAATCCAGCTCCTTCAACATGCCATGTATTGGAGCTGCTATCATGAAGAATTTGGAAGTCATTCATGGAAGAGCTTCTTTCCTTTTGTATTGTATCCGCAACATGATTTAGATTCAACGGACCAGTCCATTCTGCAGCATCAAGTTGCAACAAAAAAGGTAGACAATGTAAAAGTGAGCTTCACTTTGCAAATAAAAATCTACAAAACAGAGGGCCCAATAACAGCATCAGGTGGTTGAAGGACAAAAACAACAACATGAAATAGAAACACTTGACCAATGAACTCATCTGCTCTAGACATAATAGGACCATTACACATTATGTACTTGTACATTGGCATTAGTACAAGAAACTATGCATTATCCTAATGACTACCTAAATCATTATTGCATCACTCAGTGCCAGTAATTTTGTGATAAAGAAAAGTCTCACATTGGAAATGAAAAAACAATATGCACATAGAAACACTCAAACACGTAAGTTAGAGAAAGGCTTATTATCGAAGAAACAAGGCAATGCGAGTGTGAACTTTTCTAAACGATGCATGTCTAATTAACATACAACTTACAAAATGCATGGCACCACATAATGCCAAAGTATGAACTAGAAAGTAAAACTATGGCAAAATAATTACCTTCAAGTTCCTCCTTTCGTTTCCTTTCTTTTTGTAGAAGGCCATAGGCATCATTGACAACATCTTGTGTCCCTTGCCTATTCATTGCACTCATAGACAAAGGTAGGATTCCATGAGCTTGTAGGTGTTCCTTGAATGTGCTCCATCTCTCATATGCTTCTGGAAGATCCATTTTATTATACACGACAATGTATGGCTTATCGGCGAGTTCTGGGCTAAATAATTCCAGTTCCACTCGAACTGCCTCAAACTCATACACAGGCTGCTGCCCTGAACCATCAACAACATGCACCTGAGGATCCAGAAAACACAGAAGTTTCTTAGGTACTCATACAAGTAGATTATACATGTACTTCTAGAAGCAACAGTTAATACACTAAATTGGTCAGTGAAACCAAATTAAATTCTTACTAACTTTTAGAACTATGGAAAAAAAAGAAACAATCAAACGTGGAGGACTATGGGATGATTAACAAAAGGAATCTTAATTGAAGCACAAATAACTAAGAGCCTCCGAGAATTAACTACTGAGACAAATCCAAAAAGTCAACAACCTTACAAGGAATCACCCTATTAACACATTTGGACACCCTTTGTTTACTGAAAATGAAAAGGTTCAGTGCACCATACTGCATAACTGAAATTTAAGGGAAAGGAATCATAAGAGACACAAGATTGAAAAGACTAAAAGAGATCGATTCAATCTTCCATAGTTATGCACAAAGGAGAGTCAGAAAAACTGACAGCATAACAAACTTTTCTCAGCAAAAAATGAAATATTGAGAATGTATAATCTATGGCCATCACTTTTCTAGAAATGGATTAAAAGGATAGAGTAAAACACATTATACATGTCAATATTGCATTACGAGGAAATTTCACATATTCACTGATGCTTCAATGTAATAAAATTGTAGATCATGCCGTGAAGCATATTGAATGCTTAACTTATCTAGCAGAAAGCAAAAAAGAATGAATGACCAAACAATATGCAAGTTACAAAATCCCCTAAATAGAGTTCATCTCCAAGTTCATGTGACGGTAACTGGGTGGCTAAACTTTGAATTCTTACCAGGACAGAACACCTTTCAGTGTGTCTTAGGAATTCATGACCTAAGCCAAAACCCCTGTGAGCACCTTCAAGCAAACCAGGTAGATCAGCAACAATCATAGTGGCATCAAAATCTAATGAAACCACTCCTAAATTTGGAAGCAGAGTTGTGAAGGGATAATTAGCAATTGTTGGCTGAGCAGCACTTATAGCGCTTAAAAGAGTGCTTTTTCCAGCATTTGGAGCACCCACAATTCCAACATCAGCTACCAGCTTTAGTTCCAGATCCAACCACCTGAAGGATATTTTGTTATCTAACCAATTTAAGAATCTCGGCGGAACAAAAAAAATTACACAAAGCAGGAAACTAACTTGATTAAACTGGTTTCTAAAGGAAGATGCCTAACCTATGTTTTTAAAAAAGAAAATCTAATCTGCTCTAGCAGTTTATTGCCCCACATCAATTCTTCAAGAGTGGGAGCTTATTCACATGATAGATAGCCCATAACCAAGCAAGGAGTTGTGATACAAGTAGTCTGACACGATCAGCTTTTTGAGTTTTTTCGTCTGGTTCAAACAGTTATATCAACCTATTTATTTTAGAACATAATTTTACAATGGAGATCATGTATTATCATTGTTCAGTTTTTCTTAGTTTCATTAGAACTATTCATTTGATTTGCCAATTTGAAGTCATTCATCTAATACATGAAATGGAAAGACTTTTCTTTCTCAATAATATATGTTATATCACAAGTCTTGATGGTCATATCAACAGCCTAGACGAAAACCTACTTTGACAATTAGATCAGCGCAGGGATTTATCAGTTATTAGAGTCCATCACAATTTTGTCCAAGTAATTTCAGTATCTTAGTGGAGTGGTAAGTCTCATCTAATACCCACATGACTGTGATTCCTGGTATAAGTCAATGACGCCAAGTGATTTGTTTCAGCACATCTGAAAACAATTAGATTATAATTCAGAATTGATTTATACAATATTCTATGATGGAGTGCGGCTATAGTAGATAGATCATCTTTTATTTAATACAAGTAATGATATTATACTAGAACCATTCACGTTGATATTTACCTCACATCTAAATCCTAATAGGCAAATAAGAATAATTGTCAAAACAGAATGTTGTCTCTTTATTTGACCATGTTACTTCAAGACGATCAATCATAGTGAAAGAAAGTGCACCCTAATTCCTAAGAATCATCATAACGATCTAATTCCTTCCAAAATTAAGACCCTTTCAATTTTTTTCACAAATAAAGACAAATATCACATCTATAAGTATTTGACCACAACAAAGGAATACTGAATACTATGAAAAACACTTGCAATGCATAATTAACCATCTCATTAATAGGCCAAGATATGTTGGAACTGGTCCCCACGGGTTGGACTGATTGTTAGTGCGGGGTGTTGCCACCTCGAGGTCTGAGGTCAAAACCTGCAAAGTCAGTGTGTCCGCCCTCCCCACGTGCTAGCCACAACATCCGAGCTAGTAGCCCCCATGATTTACCTCTTCCGTGCTGGCTCTGAGACGGGTTGGCGGGGGCACTGGGGCGAGCAAATCGCCTTTTGACATCTCAAGATATGTTGGAACTGACTTAAGTTAGTTGTATTTTTTTCAAACAAAAGAACTAGAAGCTACTCAAGATTTTATCCAACCCACAGCTGAAAAATGCCAGGTCGACCTATTTGAGAGTCTCACTGAGAATTTTTTTTTCTTATTCAGAGATGGAGCAACATATTTAATTGAAGTCCAAAAAAAAATATATAAAACATGAGAGGAAAAGTAGGCACTCACATTTCAGCACCCTCTTCTCCATTTTCAGCAATCTTGGGTACTTTATTAGTTCCTGATTTGAATGATGCATTACCTCTCCCACCCCTCCCCCAGGCAACAGAAGTGCCCGCTGTCCAGGACGCATTAGCTCGAGCAAAACCTCACCTTGCATGCCGCCTTTGAAGGCCTCTCTGATCACGGTTCCAGGTGCCACCTTCACGACGACATCCTCCCCCTTTGCTCCAACCTGCTTGCTTCCCTTCCCATGCCCACCTCTCCCAGCCCTAAAGTGCACATTTTTACGAAATGGCAACAAGGAATTCATTGCGCCATCAACCTCCACATACACGTTTCCTCCCTTCCCTCCGTCTCCTCCAGATGGACCACCCAGAGGGACGAATTTCTCACGCCGGAATGCCACAACTCCATTCCCTCCATCCCCGGCCTTAACATATATTTTTGCGCGATCAAAGCACCTCATAATCGCAGGAATCCCCTTCTCCTTCACTTCCTCCTCTCCAAACTCTTCCTCCCCGTCAAAAAAACCCTGCATTTCTCCATCGGCTTGCGAGTCCGACTCCAAACCCGATGACTCAATTTCGGGAGGACTGGATTCATATTCCAAAATCACCTCATCATCCGGCGACTCAAAATCCCAAAAATCTTCATCGTCAGTCTCTTCCGTACTACCCGGACCATAGACGTTCCTACTTGAATTGGAAGTCGAATTCCGCGCATGATTCTTTTCCCGTTGACCCTTCGACACTCCCGAAACTAATTGGGGCGGACCGAGGGATGGATCGAAGAAGGAATTAGAATTGGAATCGAACCCCCAAAACTCCTCAAGCTCATGCTCTTCTTCTTCTTCTTCTTCGTCGTCGTCGTCGATGTCTTCCACAAAGTTGGAACCTTTACCCTTCTTCTCCTGCCTTCCACGGCCATTGCGGTCGGAATGCTGCTTCTTAGCGGAGTCCAAGCCTGGAACCGCCGACTCTCGCAACCTGATATCCCCGATCGAGGGGATTCCAGAGACGGAAGGGTCCCCGGAGAAATCGTCCTTGGGAGGGAGCCGAGTGTAAGTGGTAGATTCCCCAGCGCCGCCAGCGGAACGATAGGAGGGAGGCGTGCCGGGGGGCTTGCGGTACTTGAGGTTAGGGTTGGGGCGAGAAGTTCTCCTAGAGTTTCTGTCGTTTGGTCGAGCTCCGGCAGCGGCGATAGGTCGAAGACGGAGGGAAGAGAGAGCGAAGACGGCGGACGCCATTGATCGTTTTATAGCCACACGAGTGGACTTGTGCAATCGAGAGTGATGATTTTATACTCTATTTTTATTTAAAAAAACTAAAATACATTTAATTTTATTTAATATTATAATTTTAAAAAAAGAGTAGAAAATTTAAAAGGTGACCATTCAAATAGTTTTATCAAAACCTATTAAAGTTTATATTTATTAAAATTTCTACTTATCAACATTATTTGGCATTTTTATTGAAGAGCAATCATGGAAGAGTGAAAATGAGAGAGTGAAAATTATAGTGAATGATATGACATGACGTGGCATGACGTGACACTTTACATCCACATATCCGATTATCACTTGGACACCATCGGCGGCCTTCGGCCGCCGCCCTGAATCAAACTATAGCCTGAGGGGCACGGTGAATCCGTCGAAGATTGTGCATGCAAGATGCCACGTCATTCACTATGGTTTTCACTCTCCCATTTTCACTCTCTCAATCATTATTCTTTATTGAATGCGGGATAAACATATCATATACCTAATTTTCATAATTTCAAAAATAATTGATTTAACTGATTTGGTTAACATTATCAGATCAAAACGATTTCTAATAAAATAAAAAAATTATTTTTTATATGATAGTTAATTTAATTTTCTAATTTATCTTTCTACAAATGATTATAAAATTGATTGTATAAATCATTTTTCATTTAAAATTTTTGCTCTATGAACTCCTAAAAGCCTTAAAATATACATAAAAAAGGTTTAATAAAAAGGGTTAAAAATTCATTAGAAGATTTTTTTTTAAATATAAATCCCTGTAAATCAGCATTGTAACCTTTTGCCAAATTAAAAATATTTATCATATTATATCTTACCCTTTCTCTTCACATTTAAATTTTTACCACATGAACTTACAACCCTCTAATCCCGGGCCAGCTTGCGTGTAGCCTGACTCGACAACCTGGCGCCTAGTCAGAAGGAAAGTGGTTAGTGGGCTGGAAAGGCCCGGGGGATAGGCGTCACGCGAGTCAAGGTCCCTGGTAGAACGCGTGGCGGCCCCACGCTCCTTAGGATCGGTCTGACCCAAGCATAGACGCTCAAGCCCAGATACCCCTCTAGGTTTGGTTCTCAGCCGACGCGTGGCAGGTCACGCTCCTGTGGTAAGCTCGAATCGGAGGAGACGTTACTCGGCATCCTCATAGGCCCTCAGCCGACCTCGTCATTCAGTGCCCCAGTCATAGGCCCTCAGCCAGCCTCGTCATTCAGTGCCCCAGTCGGCACCCTCATAGGCACTTAGCCGGTCTCGTCGTTCAGTGCCCTAGTCGGCACCCTTATAGGCCCTCAGGCGGCCTCGTTGTTCAGTACCCCAGTCGGCACCCTCATAGGCCCTCAGTCGGCCTCGTTGTTCAGTGCCCCGGTTGGCACCTTCACGGGCCCTCAGTCGGTCCTAGCAAGCAACACAACCACTCCCTGGCACCAGACTACCAGAAGTTGTACGGGGTCGGCGCGGAACTGAGGTCATCCTGGTCTCAAACGACGGATATCACGCTGAGGTATTGATCTTCCTGCCATACCCTGTTCCCCCGTACCGCGACCACCTACACTGGTGTCAGGTCGAGCGGCGCCAAAAGGCGCCAACCATTAAGTTGACAATGCCCCTTTCCTTAACCCGGTATGCACCACATTATCGTGCCACCTCTGGGCATGCATCACCTTGTCCTCGTTATCTGGCAGCGGATGGTACGCGGGGCAGGAGTTGTCAGCTTCCCCGGCTATATAAGTCTCCACACTCCGCATCTCTCAAGTACGCGCGATAGTGCATTCCATACTGTTCTATTGTTTTCCATTGCCACCGTCGAATACTGACTTGACCGTCGGAGTGTCTGGACGGGGATTTTTCCCGGCGGGTTCTAACGGTCTCTGTCTTGCAGGCTAGAGGCGATCCAGCTCAGTAGGCCGCTTAGGCGATCTCGCACTCCCCGGAGGCCCATCCAGCTGTAGGGGTGTCCAGCTCGCTTCGCGACAAGATCAAATTTGGCGCTAGAAGGAGGGACCCAGCAGCCTGATCGGAAGCGAAGATGGCAGCCCCCAACCCGTTAGTGATGGAGGTCTCCCGCGAGGAGTACGAGGTCCTAATGGCTACGCGAGTTAAAAGGGCTTCCCAAAGGCCCTCACAAGCAGCCAGTCAGGGGCCTCAGGGCCCGGAGCCAGTGGCGCATCGACCTTCTGGAGGTCAAGGAAGGCCTGCTCGGCCTGATGGCGGCTCTGCACCTCCCCCGACAGTTGTCCCCCGAGGCCAAGGTGATGAGGCCCATTCTGTGTCAGCAGAAGCCTCAGTGTCCAACCCGGTGCGTGAAAGGCGACTAGACAAGGGGAAGGCCCCGACTGACCCTGCTTCAGTAGCCCTGGTACGAGTCCCTTTGCCCCTGGGTTTTGGAGGACCCGATTCCTCGTCACCTCCTTTTCTTTACCATCCCCGAGTATGCGGGGGCCACGGATCCGGAGGAACACTTGATGAAGTTCGAGAGCGCGGCTCTACTTCATCAATACCCGGAAGGCGTCAAGTGTCGTACCTTCCTGACGACCCTCTCTGGCACAACCCAGAGGTGGTTCGACCGACTCCCCGAGGGGTCGATCACAAGCTTTGAGGAGCTCAAATGAGTATTCCTGCAGCACTTTGCTAGCAGTCGATGGCACCACAGGACGAGCCTTAATCTGTTCGCCCTGAAGCAAGGTCTGAAGGAAACCCTCCGGGCCTACATCAGAAGGTTCAATGGCGTGGCGATAGACATGCCGACCACCACACCTGAGGTCATAGTCAGTGCTTTCTCCCAAGGTTTGCAAGATAGAGATTTTTTCTGCTCGCTGATCATGAAGCCCCCAAAGGACTTTGACAGCCATCTCGGCAAGACTGTCAAATATATCAATGTGGAGGAAGCGTAGACCGCTCGCAAGAAGGAGACGGTCGCCCCGGCACCTCCCAATCCCGTTCAGGGTGCTAGACCCCCGGGGGGGCTATTCGCAGCCCACGTGGGCCCGCCGAGCGTGCAGGTATGGAGCGGCGACATGTACAGCAGGTGGCCCAGGGGTGTTTCCCCGCCTGATAGAGGCCATACTGCACCTTCCATCAGAGCCACGCCCACGCCACCGAGGAGTGCCGCCAGGCTGGTCGGGGTCGAGCCCCTGCCCCAAAGGACGAGGACGACAGACACCTCCCAGACGGGGTGCAGGCCAAGGCGGCCCGAATGTCGACCCGACGGCTGAAGAGCCACGAGGAAACCCCCCAGCTGCCTGCAATCTCTTCCCTCAGGGGAACCGGGCTGGGGACAAGGACATAGATGAGGAGCAAGCCAACCAGCAGAATGTCGTCCGAGGAGGCGTGAATGTCATCTCGGGCGGACCAACATGAGGAGACTCCAACCGTGCTAGGAAGGCACAGGTGCGCCGACTAGAGATCCATCAGGTCGGCACCAGCGCGGCCCAGGCAAAGGGGCCACAGATCAGCTTTGGGCCTCAGGACCTGCAGGGGCTGGAGGTCCCACACGATGACGCGTTGGTTATCGCAGCCGTCATTGCCAACTATCAAGTCCACCGCACCATAGTGGACACTGGCGGCACGGTCAACATACTCTACAAGAGGGCGTTTGACTAACTCCAGATCGAGAGGTCCCAGCTGGACCTGGTAGCAACCCCGTTGTTCGGGTTCACGGGGAACCAAGTGCAGCCTATCGGTCAGATCCGGCTGGCCATTTCCTTAGGCGAGGAGCCACTGAAGAGGACTCGATGGCCCACTTTCTTGGTGGTGGACGCTCCTTCGTCCTACAATGCCATTTTGGGTCGACCGACCCTCAACGAATTCCGGGTCGTTGCCTCCACCTTTTACCTGAAGGTCAAGTTCCCAGTCGGGGACAAGGTGAGAGAAGTCAAGGGCGACCAAAGGGTGGCCCGGAGATGCTACGTGGACGACGTCCAGGTAGAGAGTCGTAAGGCTTCGCACCCCTTCTTCGACTGCAACATGGTTCAAGCCTCCCCTTGGTCAGAGTTGCATGAAGATAAGGAGGAGGTGCAGCTCCTTCCAGGCCGGGAGGAATCCCGAGTCAAGGTCGCAGCAGGGCTGTCCGAGGAACTGAGGAAGCCCCTGCTGGAGTGCTTGGCTCGGAATCAAGACGTTTTCGCCTGGTCAGTCAAAGAACTGAAAGGCGTTCGACCGGAGGTGGCGGAGCACCTCCTCCACGCTTACCCCCACGCTCAGCCCTTGAAGCAGAGGAAACGGACTACAGCACCGAGCAAAATAAAATGATCCAGGCTGAGGTCGAGAAGCTGTTGGAAGCCGGTCACATTAGGGAGGTGCAGTTTCCGGCCTGGCTGGCCAATGTGGTGTTGGTGCCCAAGCCAGATAATAAGTGGCAGATTTGCATCGACTTTCGGACCTCAACAGGGCTTGCCCGAAGGATTGCTATCCCTTGCCTCGGATCGACCAGATGGTGGACTCGACAGCTGGCAGCGAGTTCATTTCCATACTAGATGCTTACCAGGGGTATCATCAAGTACCCCTGGCCGCTGAGGACCATGAGAAAGTCAGCTTCATCATGGCAGACGGTGCCTACTGTTACACCATCATGTCGTTCGGGCTGAAGAACGCTGGAGCCACCTACCAGCGCATGATGAATAAAGTCTTCCGATCTCAGATCGGAAGGAATGTTGAAGTATACGTGGACGACATCCTCATCAAGTCCACTCGAGCAGAAGACTTAGTAGCTGATGTTGAGGAGACCTGTCAGACACTCCGCCAGTACGGACTCAAATTAAATCCGGCTAAGTGTCTCTTCGGTGCCCGAAGCGGAAAATTCCTGGGGTACATAGTGATTGAGTGGGACATCGAGGCCAACCCCAGCAAGGTAAAAGCTTTGCTAGAAATGCCCCCACCCCAAAATCTCCAAGAAGCGCAGAGGCTCACAGGGCGAATCACAGCTTTGTCCCGGTTTATCTCCCGATCGGCTGAGCGAGGGTTGTCTTTCTTCAAAACCCTTCGCATGACCACCAAATTCTAGTGGGACGCCGACTGTGATAAGGCGTTCGAGGAACTGAAGGTCTACCTCGCCGAGTTGCCGTGCTAGCCAAGCCGGAGGTTGGAGAGGTCATGTATGTTTATATGGCTGCATCAGCTGACTCGGTTAGCATGGTCTTAGTTAAGCAGGAAGCAATCGAGCAACATCTAGTGTATTTATTTGCACATCTATTAAAGGGAGCCGAGTGCCGGTATACGACACTCGAGAAGTTGATGTATGTGTTATTGTTGGGCGCTCAGAGGCTCCGACCTTACTTCTTGGTGCATCCTATAGTAGTGCTGACAAACAGCAATCTGGGCCGGATAGCCTCTAACCCCGAAGCATCCGGGCGATTGATCAAGTGGACCACTGAGCTGAGCGAGTATGACATTCAGTATCAACCTTGACCCGCCATCAAGGCGCAGGCCGTCGTTGATTTTCTAAGTGAGATGCATTCAAAAGAGGTGGAAGAGGCATGACAGATATATGTAGACGGCTCAGCGGCTCGGTCGGGTACCGAGATCGGTATCCTGATGATCACTCCGAAAGGAGAGCGGATGCACTTATCAGTCCGACTGAAGTATCGGGCCACGAATAATGAGGCTAAGTATGAGGCCCTTATATCCGGACTGCAGGCTGCCAAGCATGTGGGAGCAACCCGGGTGATGCTTTATTCCGACTCCCAACTAGTCACACAGCAAGTGGTCGGATGATTTGAGGTCAATAGTGACCGGCTGCAGGCCTTCATCGAGGCCTATGAGAAGCTGAAGGCCGAGTTCCAAGAAGTGCAGGTGTGGAAGATTCCAAAGGAGGATAACTTCAAGGTAGACGAATTGGCTAAGTTAGTCAGCTCAGTTGGTACTTGGGTGCTTCCTCAGCCAGGCGGCCCCGCGCTACTGGTCATGCAGATAGAGAGGCAAGCTGATCTAGAGTTGGAATCCAACTGGCGGACCCCGGTCATTACCTACCTCACGAAGGGAGTCTTGCCGGCTGACCGAGAAGAAGCTCGGTGGCTCAAGAAACATGCAGCTCGGTACACCATGGTTGGCGATGCGTTATACAGAAGAGTGTTCTCCTGACCCCTACTCAGGTGTCTAGGTGACAAAGATGCAGACTATGTGCTGTGAGAAATTCACTTGGGGATCTGTGGAAACCACGCGGGAGCCGCGCGACGGCTCGAAAGGCACTAATGTCAGGATATTATTAGCCAACCTTGCAGAAAGACACCAACGAGCTGGTTGCCGCCTGCCTATCTTGCCAAAAGCATCACTGCCTGCCACATCGACCCGCGGGGACAATGAAAGCATCGGCGGTCTCCTACCCTTTTGATCAGTGGGGCATGGACATTGTGAGGCCGTTCCCAGTTGTCGTCACCCAAAAGAAATATTTGCTGGTGGTCGTCGACTACTTTTCCAGTCGATAGAGGTGGAGGCCCTATTGCGCATCACCGAACAGGCGGTAATGAAGTTCCTGTGGCGGGACATATTATGCCGATATGGAATCCCGCACAAAATTGTCTCGGACAACGGAAGGCAGTTCCAAGGGCGAAAGATACAAGAGTGGTGCGCAAAGTATGGTATCAAGTAAGCCTTTACCTCGGTAGCCTATCCCCAAAGCAATGGTCAGGCAGAAGTGGCCAACCGAGAGATCCTTAAAGGATTAGGACTAAGCTGGATCATGTTGGTGGAACGTGGGTAGATGAGCTCCGAGCATCCTGTGGGCCTGCGGACTACGCACAAAGAAACCACGGGGTGTACACCTTTCCAGTTAGTCTACGGAAGCGAAGCGGTGATTCCGGTCGAGGTCGGATGTGAATCGAATAGACGGGCGGCCTATGACGAGGATAATTCGGAAAGGAGACGACTGGAGCTGGACCTGGTCGACGAAATCCGAGACAAAGCAGCCGCTCGGATGTTCGCGTATCGGCAGAAGATGAAACAGAAGTATGATCGGAAGGTATTGCCGAGGACGTTCCAAGTGGGGGACCTGGTCTGGAAGAGAATCAAGCCTGTCGGAGATGTCAGCAAGCTGGAGCCGTGGGGAAGACCCTTCAAAGTTATTCAAAAGCTCGCCTCGGGGGCTTATTACTTAGAGAATGAGAAAGGAAAAAGGCTGGATTGACCCTGGAGTACGATTCACCTTCAGTCGTACCAGGTTGTCGAATGATAAGTCGTAATGTAAATGTAAAACACTCATGATAGTGGAAGAACATAGCCCTCACTCCACTTGTAGGTGCTCCGGATTCTTGTCTCCGAACGAGATACTATCCCACGGATCGGCTCTCAGTCGAACACGTGGCGGCCCACTGATAATTACCATTTTGTTGATAAATTTAGGCTCTCAAATCCATGTTTTGATCTCTTTTTATATGCTTAAGTTTGCATTTACATTAAGTTTCATGAATTCTTTTTATTTTGGCTTTGGATACAATTCTTTCTATAATTGAGGTATTTTGGCACTAAAATGTGAATCTAATTTTGTAGGCTTGAATGATCATGGACCTAGATCAGATTGGGTCAAACTTGAGTCAGAATTGGCTTTGATCAAGGGGATCAAGAGGTGGATCAATGTGGCCCGTCCGATCAAGAAACAGCTAATCTGAGCCATCTATCATCTGCTGACCAATCAGAGCTCAAGTTAGAGTTAATCTAGATCACAGATCAGGATCTAAAGATTTGGTCCCAATCAGAGGTCATCCAGCCGTTGGATCGAGCTTAAGAGGAGTCTAAACCATCCATTCAAATATCAGAGCAATCTGATCCATCCGTTGAAGATCTGAATGATCCCAGCTGAGGAGGAGTAGATCAGGACCATTGATCAAGATCTGGAGAGTTTGGTTCAGATCGGAGAAGATCCGACTGCCAGATGCAGCAAAGATGATCTCAGCCGTTCAAAATTCAAAAGGAGGATTTCAATTGGGAATTCCCTCTCCGCTCAGTGGTCGTCGCCAGATCGCCGTTTCCAGTTCTTTGTTCTTCGTCAGTTCTGCATCGTTTTGTCTCTCGTTTCTTTCTCAAATCGCGCGGCCAACATCAACGTCTAGTTCTTGTCACGATTTCAGACCATAGAGGTAATCTTCTTTGTCAATTTGCTAATCGATTGTGTTCTTGGAAGCTTAGGTGAGGGTGTCGCCGAAGCTATGTTCTCATCGATCGATCCATTGCCGATCGCTGGTTCCCGTCGACCGAAGCTGTCGAAGCTGTAGAGGGGTTCTCGAAGGCATTTGATGGGTTCTGAGCATCGATCGTCATCCAGTCGATCAAAATGGAGGAGATCGCAGAGTGATTACAGCTACTGATCGTTCGCCCTGATCGATCAAAGACTCTTCCGATCGGTTCCCAGTCCGATCAGAAGAAGATCTGATCGGTCCAGTGACCGATCAGGAAGACCAAGATGTATAAGTCGATTGCGAATTGATCTTAGGAGTTCTCCTTCAATGGTTTTTGAGTTCAGAGGGTCTCTAGCTCATCCTTTGTGTGACGGCAAAGGGAAGTCTTGATTAGAAGCTGAGTTGATGTTCTAATTAGGATTATTTTGGTTTTAAACATGTATTTCTTCAAGTTGTTCAAGCTTGTTTCTATTACTCTTTAAGCCAAGTCCCTTAAGCAACGTTTTGTTCTAGTTTATATTATCTTGCAAATTAGTCTTCTGCAATTTATTCCCTGCAATTAGTTCTTAAATTTTAATTCATCGTTTGAATTTAATTGCTTAGTTGTTAATTAGGTCAAGTTCAATTTCTGCAACTTCCTAAGTCATTTCTGCTTAGTTAAGTCTATTTCATTCCGAATTGTTATTTCATATTTCATTCCTTATCGCAAAAACCCCCATTTTATCTAGAAAACTCAAATCATCAAACGACAAATAACTTTCAAGCTTGAGTTAAACATTCACAACTAGTCCTTGGAAAAATACGACCTGAGGCCCCTATTCTACATTTCCATTTTGTTAGCCAAAGGTTTTCAGTTTATAAATATCTAAATTTGAGGCTCATCCGTGATACTCATTGTGGGCCACATCACCCATGCTCCCTGAGTCTTGCCAGACCGTGTGTGCAAAACTCATGCCTCGCCAGCAAGTTATAAGTGGACCAGCTTCCACGCCCCACTCGATTCAGTATCTCCAATTGGACGCATGGCGGCCCACGCTCCTGAGAATCGGCCTAAATCAGTGTCCAGACTCTCATCTTCGCACGAGTTATAACAGGGATCCGCTCCCATCTATCCCGCGGATCGGCTCTCAGGCGGACGCGTGGCAGCCCACGCTCCCTGAGTCTTGCCCGACCGTGTGCGCCAAAGTTACATCTATCCCGCGGATCGGCTCTCAGGCGGACGCGTGGCGACCCACGCTCCCTGAGTCTTGCTCGACCGTGTGCGCAAAACTCTTGCCTCACCAGCAAGTTATAAGTGAACCAGCTTCCACACCCCACTCGATTCAGTGTCTCCGATCGGACGCGTGGCGGCCCACGCTCCTGAGAATCAGCCTAAATCAGTGTCCAGACTCTCGTCTCCGCACGAGTTATAACAGGGATCCGCTCCCATCTATCCCGTGGATCGGCTCTCAGGCCGACGCGTGGAGGTCCGCGCTCCCTGAGTCTTGCCCGATCGTGTGCAGCAAAGTTACATTTATCCCGCGGATCGGCTCTCAGGCGGACATGTGGCGACCCACGCTCCCTGAGTCTTGCCCGGCTGTGGGCGCCAAAGTTACATCTATCCCGCGGATCGACTCTCAGGCGGACACGTGGCAGCCCACGCTCCCTGAGACTTGCCCGACCGTGTGCGCAAAACTCTTGCCTCGCCAGCAAGTTATAAGTGGACCAGCTTCCACGCCCCACTCGATTTAGTGCCTCCGATCGGACGCGTGGCGACCCACGCTCCTGAGAATCGGTCTGAATTAGTGTCCAGACTCTCGTCTCTGCAGGAGTTATAACCGGGATCCGCTCTCATCTATCCCGCTGATCAGCTCTCAGTCGGACGCGTGGCGGCCCACGCTCCCTGAGTCTTGCCCGACTGTGTGTGCTAAAGTTACATCTATCCCGTGAATCGGCTCTCAAGCGAACGCGTGGCGGCCCACGCTCCCTTTGGCACCGGAGACTAGCACATGTGAACATGAAGAATATCCGGAAGTTGACCAATAAGGGACTAGTTCGTGGCTTACCAAGCATCAAGTATGAAAAAGAAAAGATTTGTGATGCATGTCAAATGGGTAAGCAAACAAAATCTGCACATAAAAGTAAAAGCGTTGTAAGTACATCTACCGCTTTGGATTTACTTCACATGGACTTGTTTGATTGTAGCACTATCATATCATTGAATGGTAGTAAATATTGCTTTGTTATCATTGATGATTTTACTAGATATACATGAACATATTTTCTAAAATATAAGGATCAAACCCTAGATGTTTTCATTTCGTTTTTAGAAGAGTTGAAAATGAAAAATCATCAACAATTAAGACAATAAGAAATGATCATAGAGGTGAATTTCAAAACCAACGATTTTTAGAGTTTTGTTAAGATAGAAGGTATAGACATGAGTTCTCCACTCCTAGAACACCACAGCAAAATGATGTTGTAGAGAGGAAGAACCGTGTTCTACAAGAGGCTGCTCGAAGCATGCTCAATGAGTACTCATTACCGAGTTACTTGTGGGCCGAAGCTGT
This sequence comes from Boesenbergia rotunda, assembly GCA_024364735.1. Classification (NCBI taxonomy): domain Eukaryota; kingdom Viridiplantae; phylum Streptophyta; class Magnoliopsida; order Zingiberales; family Zingiberaceae; genus Boesenbergia; species Boesenbergia rotunda. The sequence continues at coordinate 76,406 of JAGFNQ010010252.1, forward strand.
AAACACGGCTTGCTACGTGCAAAATCGAGTTCTCATACACAGATTCTTAGGTAAGACCCCTCATGAACTTTGGTTTGGAAAACCACCTACGGTTAGACACCTTAGGGTGTTTGGTTGTAAGGTGTTTATTCTAAACACTAAGGACCATCTTGGAAAGTTCACGGCAACGGCTGATGAAGGGATACTGGTCGGGTACTCCCTTGTTAGTAAAGCCTACCGAGTCTACAACAAGAAGTCTAGATTGGTTGAAGAGTCTTCTGATGTTGTCTTTGAAGAAATTCCAAAAGCCAATGGACAACCAGAAGATGAAGTCGAATTCGAACTTAGGAGACTAAGTTTGAATGAAAGTCCAAATGTTGTTGATGGTGATGAATCTGATGACGGTGAGCCTAGACAAACCATAGATCAGCCGGATCCTGAGGCTGAGGCGGTGTCTAGTGAAACCATTCAAGAAGCACCACCAACACCAAGGCAAACTAGGTTAGCCTCTAGTCATCCCCAAGACCAAATTGTTGGAGACATCCATCATGGGGTTAGGACTAGATCATTCTTTAGGAATGAAGCTAATGAAGTTGCCATAATTTCCGAAATTGAACCTAGGAAAATTGATGAAGCATTAAATGATCCCGATTGGATCATTGCGATGCAAGATGAACTAGGTCAATTCGAGAGAAGTCAAGTGTGAGACTTAGTTCCTAGACCCAAGAAGACCACCATTATTGGAACCAAATGGGTCTTCAAAAATAAACTAAACCATAAGGGAGAAATCATAAGAAACAAGACACGCTTAGTAGCCAAGGACTACAGTCAAGTTGAAGGCCTTGATTATGATAAGACCTATGCTCCCGTGGCCCGATTAGAGTCCATCCGTTTGATGCTTGCATTTGCAGCACATCGGGGTTTCAAGCTATATCAAATAGATGTCAAATCGGCCTTTCTAAATGGTTTAATAAGGGAAGAAGTCTATGTCGAACAACCTTCGGGGTTTGAGAGTACTGAATTCCCAAACCACGTGTTCAAGCTCAAAAAGGCACTGTATGGCTTTAAACAAGCACCTCGAGCTTGGTATGAGCAGTTGTCGACCTATCTAATTGAAAAAGGCTTCGTTAGAGGCCAAATAGACCCTACACTGTTTCTACGAAGAGATGGTGGCAATATTTTTGTAGCCCAAGTGTATGTCGATGACATAATTTGTGGCTCAAACAACAAGGGCTATTTAAATGAATTTATTGGACACATGGAGAGTGAATTTGAAATGAGTCTAGTGGGAGAGTTGACTTTCTTCCTTAGACTTGAAATCAAACAAACTCGCGACGGAATCCATGTGCATCAATCAAAGTATACTTAAGAGATGCTTCGAAAATTCAACATGAGTGATTCAAAAGAGGTAACCATGTTGGGACCGGTAGACGAGCTAGAGGGGGGTGATTAGCTCCGATTTGCTTGTAAATGATTTGTCGCGGCGGAAGACTTCAAGCAATGCTAACACTAACGATTTACTTGGTATCCACCCCGGCCGGGTGACTAATCCAAGGATCCACTCTTCTCACTCTCTCATACACTATGAAAGATCTCCTTCTTGAGGTGGAGAAACCTCTTACAAGCTTACAAGAAGATACAACAAGATTACAAAGCAAAACACAAATGAAATATTACAAGATTTACAATGAATAAGCTCTATTTGCTTTCCTTGCTATCTTCAAGCTTGTGATTGCCTCTAGAACCTTGGAAATGCAGCAGCAATATCCTCCAAGGCTTCCCTTGAGATGACACTGATGAAGGAGAAGAAGGGGAGAAGTGTTGTGGCTCAAAACCTGCGTGAAAACCCTTATACCCGACGCCTAGGGTTTCCTAATCGATTACCCAATCGATTACCACGTAGACTTAGCCGTTCAAAAGCTAGTTTTTGAACCTTAATCGATTAGCCAATCGATTAAGACTGCCCTTAATCGATTAGCTAATCGATTAAGGGAAGGTTGAATCGATTACCCAATCGATTCAGCCACCTTCTGTTCTCGCAACAAAACTCTCTTAATCGATTACCCAATCGATTACGGTCCTTCTTAATCAATTACCTAATTGATTACGGTCCTTCTTAATCAATTACCCAATTGATTAAGACCCTTCTTAATCAATTACCCAATTGATTAAGATCCTTTCTATTCTCGCGAGACAACAACCCAATTGATCTCCCAATTGATTAAGTCCAACCTAACTTGTGTTCACGGTCAACCCCTTTGACCAACCTGGATTTCTCGGTCAACCCCTTTAACCAACCTGGATTTCTCCATCCTAGCTCTCAACTAGGACTTAACCTGATTCCCAACCAGGTTTGCCTAACCCTCGAGTTAGGTCTAGTCTCTCGGTAGACTTCCACCTTGCCAGCGTGCGATCTACCCGATCCACTTGGACTTCACCCAGTCCCACTAGGTCTTTTCCCATTGCCAGCGTGCGATCTCCCTGATCCACCTGGACTTCACCTAGTCCCACTAGGTGTGCCTAGTCCCACTAGGTCTTTTCCCATGTCAGCGTGTGATCTCCCCGATCCACCTGGACTTCACCTAGTCCCACTAAGTGTGCCTAGTCCCACTAGGTCTTTTCTCATGCCAGCGTGCGATCTCCCCGATTCACCTGGACTTCACCTAGTCAAGTCTCCAGTCAACCTTGACCCACTTGACATCATACGACATTCAAACATAATTATCAAACATCGAAACATCCAAACATAAGACATCGGCTCACCCGAGCCTAGTCAACCTAGGTCAACCCTGACCTAACCAAGATTGCACCAACAAACCACTCTCATAGCAACGAACACAAGATTAGATAATGATGAGAGTGGTAAACCTGTTGATTTAACCCAATACCGGAGCATGATAGGTAGTCTGCTATACCTCACAGCTAGTCGACCTGATATTCTTTTTGCTGTGGGTATGTGTGCTAGGTATCAAGTATGTGCCAAGGATTCTCATTTAATTGCTGTTAAGAGAATTTTGAGATATCTTAAGGGTACAATTGGAGTTGGTCTTTGGTACCCCCGTTCCGAGTCTTTTGACCTAATTGGCTATACCGATTCCGACTATGCTGGGTTCAAGTTGGATCGGAAAAGCATAAGTGGGGGTTACCAATTTTTAGGATAATCTCTAATTAGTTGGTCAAGTCGGAACAACATTGTGTTGCTCTCTCCACGACCGAGGCAGAATATATCGCCATGGGAGAGAGTATATCGCAATTGTTGTGGATGATTTATACTCTAGAGGACTATGGATTAAGCTATAAGGGTATGCAAGTGTTGTGTGACAACATTAGCACAATTAACCTAACCAAGAATCCAATCCATCACTCTAGAACCAAACATATTGAAGTGCATCACCACTTTATTAGAGATCATGTTGCTAGAGGAGATGTTGTACTCTCATATGTAGAGTCCAAATCAAATTTAGCGGACATTTTCACTAAACCACTCCCTGAAAATGAGTTTAGTTTCTTAAGAAGAGAGTTGGGAATGTGTCGCGCTTCATAGGATTAGGAAAAAAAACATTCAAAACCCTTCATGATTGTTTCTAATTGTTGGGATACAATTGAGTAACTTGGAGACATCTCACACAAACTATAAGGTTTACCAAAACGTTTTTGTTTGCTAGATATGGGGTGAGATGCTAGGATCAACTCAATTTCTCAAAATGTCAATGCATCCTTTGAGAAATTAAGTTGACGAGATAAGAATCACTTCGGTGACCAAGTATGGGGAAAACCAATGCATAACATATGTGTATTTGGCTCCATGATCATACTTGGACATTCCAATCAAGGAAACTTGATTGGAAACCTTATTTGGATACAAACTTGATTGAAAATTGATTGAATGGATTTGATTGAGTTTGACTCCACTTGGGTGGAGCAAAGTGAGTGTTAGACTCATAAGGGCCTTTGATCCTTGTTTAGGGATCAATTATAGTCAAGATTTCACTTCCAAGATCGATAAACTTCATCAGATCCTTTTAGAAATCGTTTGGAAGTCTAAAACTGAATGTTTCAGATCGTATCAGGAATTACCAGGAAGCCTGATCGGTCACCGGACCGATCAGGCATAGGGCTGATCGGTCCCCAGACTGATCTGGACCCCTCCTGTGATGATCGGTCCACAGACCGATCAGAGAGGTCACAGAACCCTTCACGAAAATTGACCAAACATTCTGTGTTGGTCTGGATCGGTCCCCGGACCGATCTGGAACTCTATGGTGATCGCTCCACAGACCGATCAGGGGCTCACGGAAAAACCTACAAACCTACTGTTCGCTTCCTGATCGATCAGCTGATTGATCAGGAGCTGCCTGATCGGTCACCCCGACCGATCAGGACCAGGCCAGTCCGATCATGATGGTGCCTGATCGGTCTGGGCGCTCTCAGATCGAACGGTGATCCGTTCGATCATTAAATTTCGATTGGTGGACCGATCCACCAACCTATTAACTTCGCCTAAACCCTTTCTTCCCAAGCCCTAGCGCCGAAACTCTCACCTTTTGTGCGTGCGATCGTCTTCCTCTCCTCCTCTTGCGTGCGAGCTTCTGTGCGAGTGTGATCCTGCCAAGGTTTCCTACGAGCCCCTACTTGTCTTCTGCGAGTTTCTTTCTTGCTCAAGGTCTTGAGCACATTTCTTGCACCGTGACCTTTCCCCTACGCGAGTCCTTCTTCGAGCCTTCAGGATTTTCTCCAACCAACTTGCAAATGGCACCTAAGTAAGCATTGTTGTTAGTTTTCTCACAAATCAGTTCATAAATTATGAGTTTATGCTAATCATGATCTTCATTTTATGCTGTGATGTGTCTTGTGCCGTGACATTATGATTCTGCCGTGACCTTTCCTTGTCATGTTACTGATTAAACCTCATCTCACTTGATCAATTCCTTGGGTTATGACTATTTTGTTCAATGGCTTACCTTGATTACTCTATACCATGACCATTTCTTTATTGATCTTGTGATCCTTCAATCTGTGGCTTGATTATCAATTTGTGTCATGATCCTATCGACATCTGATCTTGATCAAATCTATTGCCATGATCAATTCTTCAAATCTTTAGAAAATCGACCAAGGGAAAAGAACCAGTGGAGGGAGGCTCCAAGGGCAAAACCCCTTCTTCGTCCGTGCCCTCCCGAAGGCCTCAACCTTTTTCAAGTTCTCGTTTCCCCAATGTTGCCCGTGAGCAGGCCTTTCAGTCCAGAACCTTCAAGTTGCTCTCCTGCCGATCAATTGATGTTCCCTTTCTATCCGAGCACTGTCCCTCCATCATGGAGATAGTCACATTCTACAAGCTTGACTTTCTCCTCTCCCTGGAGCGGACGATAAACTATGACCTTATTTTCGAATTCTACAATAACCTACAACAAGGTCCTCAAGGTGGCTTTGAGTTTACTACCCGTGTAGCCAAGAGGAACCTTGATTTTTCTTATGACATCCTGGCAGAGTATCTTGGCGCTCGTCGATCGCCAAACTTTTACTCCATCTATCCGGAGCTTCCTGACCCCTTGTTGCCTCCCTTTGAGGACGTTACCCCTGATAGTATTTACCAGCACTTCTTCAGACATCCACGACCGGCTGGTCTTGATGAGTTAGGGCCTGATTTTCTGACTTTTGCGGCCCTTCGACTTTCTCCTACTGATTACGTCCTCTTCAAGATAATCACCAACTGTATCCTGCCGATCACTTCAAAACCCTTGACCGAGATCCGACCCTACCACTGCTTAATGCTCTATGGCATGCATTGCCATCTTGACTTTGACTTTATTGAGAGCATCTTTCAGTCCATCATTTCCTATCATGAGCCCAGTCGTCGCACTGTCTATATGTCGTTCGGTCATGTCATCACCGACTAGCTTATGTCAGTAGGTGTTGATGTGACTAAGGGCAGGACAGTGCCCATGGTCAGACAGGATTGCCGATTGGGCAAACACGCGTTTGCCAAATCTGGTATTGTTGTTGGGCCGGACGATCAGACTCTTGTATGGAAGGATGGGCGGGGTTTAGGCGAGCTTCCTAGGGGTGCGCATGTTCAGATACCAGCAGCCCCAGCTGCTCATCAGGAGGCTCCCACTGCTGCTGCTGACTATGATTATGAGCCGGATCCAGACATCCGCTGGCAGGTTTCCGAGCTGGAGCTCGCTATGCAGCACGATTTCCATGTCTCGGAGCTCTGGCGAGGGGAGGCTAGGTCCGAGTTTTGATCCATTGATCGCCGACTTCACAGATTAGAGTCCGATGTCTCGGGGGTCCGATCGTTGCAGCAGATGTGGTACGACGAGTGGCGCCGGCACACCTTTCCGGGAGATGCGCCCTCTGGTATCGGGTTGTCAAACAACAAAAAGAGGGAGATTGTTGATGTAATCTGACCCTGATTGTTATTTTGGTGTTGACACCGATTTTAGTTTAGGTTGATGAGATGATTATGGTTAAGTCCTGGTTGTGGACTAGGCATACCTAGTGGGACTAGGTTGAATGAAATCCTAGCTTGGAAGGTTAGGTGTGGAAAAATCCTAGCTTGGAGGGCTAGGTGTTGGAAAAGCCTAACCTGGAGGGTTAGGTGTGGAAAAATCCTAGCTTGGAGGGCTAGGTGTTGGAAAAGCCTAACCTGGAGGGTTAGGTGTGGAAAAATCCTAGCTTGGAGGGCTAGGTGTTGGAAAATCCTAACCTGGAGGGTTAGGTGTGGAAAAATCTTAGTTTGGAGGGCTAGTTGTGGAAAAGTCCTAACCTGGAGGGTTAGGTGTATGAAATCCCGGCTTGGAGGGTCAGGTCCTAGCTTGGAGGGCTAGGTTGATGAAATCCCGGTTTGGAGGGCCAGGTCCTAGCTTGGTGGGCTAGGTTGATGAAATCCCGGTTTGGAGGGCCAGGTCCTAGCTTGGAGGGCTAGGTTGAAGTCCCAATGAGTGAAGCTGGGCATGGAGACTTGGTCCGAGGGATCAAGCATGAGTCGGAGATGGGCCGAAGGCTGGTTCTCTTGACTTAGAGTGGGTTTGGCCTTGCCTGGATCGATCTGGTGACCGATCGGGGAAGTTGGCGTGAAGTTCCCTCTTGGATCGGTCTGGCGACCGATCCAGCGATGTCTGATCGGTCTGGTGACCGATCAGGGAGCTTCCAGTAACTTTGGCAAACCTACTGATCAGCTCCTGATCTGTCTGGTGACCGATCAGGGAGAAATCGTGACCGATCAATCTGAACGATCAACTGTCGCGAGGTTTCTCACCCTGACCGATCAGGCTGGAGCCTGATCGGTCTGGGATCAGCCTGATCAGTCTGGTGACCGATCAGCCAGTGTATTTCAGGCGGGATTGTGGCAAGCTGATTACTGGATCGGTTTGGTGACCGATCTGGTGACCGGTCAGGGTGACCGATCATACGAGCTTGCGATCCCAATTTTCTCACTGGGGACCAATCAGGTTGGAGCCTGATCGGTCTGGGATAGTCTTGATTGGTCCGGTGACCGATCACTTTAATTCAAACGCGCTGTCAGACGCTCTGATCGCGCCTGCTTTCACTGATACGCTACTGATGTCACTTTGATCTTCTCTGCTATTACTGATATAAGTTTGATTTCATTTGCTAAACCTCTGATTGAGTGTGCAGGTGACAGGGATGGATTCAAACACTCAAGGAGAGTCAATGAAGGTCTTACCTTGGAGCAGGTTTGTCCATTTGCCATCTCAGGTTGCAACGGCTGGAGCTGCTGACTGGAGCTTGGCTGAGGGAAGCTCAGGGAGTCCAGGGAGAGCTCAGTGGTAGCTGGCGTTGGCAGGTGAACAGCTGGAGGCTGCAGTGAGATGGTGACCTGGCGATAGTGGAGAAGACTTAAGCTGCGTAGTGGAGAAGGGCTGGAGAGACTTCTCGCTAGAGCTTACTGCGAACACTTCTTGCTATGTGCTTGTGCTATCTGCTATTCCATCATCTTGAGCAAGCAACTGTGATGTTTGAAGCAACCTTCTGTTACTTGGCCACTTGGGAGAAGAGAAACAAGAAGCTTGAGTCCATCAGCGAGAAGACACGAAGAGGAGAGTCTTGCATGAGATCTGCGCTGGGTGGAGCTCGGGAGAAGCTTGCTTGTGTTCTTGTGGTTCTAAGTGCTGAGTAAGATCCTTCTTGTGTTTCCTGTACTTTATACTTTATTATTTTGAAACTCTGTGGAGAGGTTACTCCACCGAGAAGGAGGTTGCATCTTATTCGGTGTTCACCGGGGCTTGATCTGCCGACGATTAAGGGATCGCCCACCTTAAGGGCACGCCAAGGAGTAGGGGCAAGTTATCCCCGAACCTTGTAAATCCTCTTGTTAGCGTTTTGCATTTGTGCTTAGCTAGGTTTTATTTCTGCATACTCTGTTTTCTTTAGCTTCTGCTGTGCTACTAACACTTGAGCTGCAGAAAATCGATAAGTGGTAAACTTTAAGTGTCTGGCTTTATTCACCTCCCCTCTCTAGCCATCCAAGATCCAACAATAACGCTCTTTCCATCCCTTGTTGGAAGAGGGAAGGTTCAAAAGGAAGGAAGCTTTGGCTTGGGCTTGGAAGAAAAAGTCACCAGACTCTTGTTGTTTGGGGTAAAAGAGGTAATGGAAGTGCTCGGGCTCGAGGGAAATTTTGTACAAGGTGAAAATTATGACGGAGCCGCACATCAGGCGTATGACATTCGGAGCTATTTGGGATAGGGGGATCTGAAAGTAATCAGAAACAGAGGAGATGAAAGGGTGATCGGGAAATCTGAGACCGGATTGCAGGTGGTCTCGAGACAAAGTGACGTAACCCAATGGAGCGGAGTTGGGCCGATCGGTCGACTTGGGTAAGCGCATGTGGTGGTCGGAAGGGATTAGGAAGTCTGACCGGATTTGCTCCAAGTCATGGGCAGTGAGATCCGATATCAGGGCGGAGTACCATGGCAGAGAGGGGGGGGGGGGGGAAGACGAAGAAGGAGAAGCCATCAGATGAGAAGGAGAGAAGAAACTAACCAATGGAGCGAGTCGCCGGAGAAGAAAGTTAAGGAAGAGAAGCCGGCAGAGCCCCAGCAAAGTTCGAAGCGGCGGAAAACGAGGTGGGGGTTTAAACGCAGGGAGAAGGATGGGCAGATGAAAGGCCTATTTATGGGAACAGACGAAGGAAGTCGGTCGTTCGATGAAGAACTGGGAGGAACGTGCGATCATGCCGAAACCGTTTGATCAGGCTCGGGTCATGTTCCAGACGACAAAACACATGTGTGGGTAGAACATTCACGAAGGATGATGGCATGTCCTTCGGTATGCTGGCGCGAATGGCTTAGGAACACAAGTCCTGGGTCATTAAGGTGGCAATTAGAGAGAAGATACGCATGATTTCAAAGGGGCCAGAAGGGACAGGCGACCTAGCAGATGATTCTTCTATGCAAAACCCGATCGCTCGGGTGTGCCAAGCTCGAGCCAGAGTCGGGGTCCAGTCAGTCGAACTGCGTGCCTACTTCGACTAGACTTGAGGGGGATGCTTATGGCCTGGGCCAGCTTGCGTGTAGCCTGGCCCGACAGCCTATCGCCTAGTCAGAAGGAAAGTGGTTAGTGGGCTGGAAAGACACGGGGGATAGGCGTCACGTGAGTCAAGGTCCCTGGTAGAACGCGTGGCAGCCCAACGCTCCTTAGGATCGGTCTGACCCAGGCATAGACGCTCAGGCCCAGATACCCCTCTAGGTTTGGCTCCCAACCGACGCGTGGCGGCTCACGCTCCTGTGGTAAGCCCGAACCGGAGGAGGCGTTACTCGACACCCTCATAAGCCCTCAGCCGGCCTTGTCATTCAGTGCCCCAGTCGGCACCCTCATAGGCCCTCAGCCGGCCTCGTCATTCAATGCCCCAGTCGACACCCTCATAGGCCCTCAGCCGACCTCGTCATTCAGTGCCGCAGTCGGCACCCTCATAGGCCCTCAGCCGGCCTCGTCGTTCAGTGCCCCAGTCGACACTCTCATAGGCCCTCAGCCGGCCTCGTCGTTCAGTGCCCCAGTCGACACTCTCATAGGCCCTCAGCCGGCCTCGTCGTTCAGTGCCCTAGTCGACACCCTCATAGGCCCTCAGTCGGTCTCGTCGTTCAGTGCCCCAGTTGGCACCTTCACGGGCCCTCAGTCGGTCCTAGCAAGCAACACAACCACACCCTGGCACGAGACTACCAGAAGTTGTACGGGGTCGGCGCAGAACTGAGGTCATCCTGTTAGTGATATGAGAGAAGTGTCCTAAGGCAATCGCCTTATGATGTAAACATTTATATTAATAAATGATAATTCACTATTTGATTATACATGTTTTGTGTATTTGATTGGGATCTTAAACTCATCTACTGAATGTCCGCAATACAACTCACAGCATAAGAGAATTTGTGATGGGATCACAACTAGTGATTATCTCTAATGTGCAATTGTGAAGTATTGAAATTATCCCTAGTCGATGAATTGATAAAAACGGACACTATCAATTCTGTTGAGACTAGTATGAGTTATTCTCTAATCAACTGATTTTCACTGGCTGGTGACATTGGGATGTCCAGAGATAAACATGGATGCTAGTTAAGGGAACTAGTTCATTGGAGTGACTAGCTGTAAAACTTCATATGGTTATCTATAAAGATATGTCAATGAAGTTCTTACTGCAGCTTAAGTGCGATGTTCCTTTGACTTGCGGTGTTCAAGTCATCTTGGTCATGGAGACTTATACTTTAACATCTTAAGCAAGCATCTCCAAGGAGGTGTGGACCCAGGATGATTGGGTATGAGCCGAAGTGCCCGAAGATGTTTGAACAGCCTACAAAGGATTCACCACTCCTTGCGAGGAGATATATACCCAGGCCTATCGTCGGATTGTTACTCAAAACCTCTAGCCAGAGTATATCATGTTAAGAGTGCAAGTCTCTTAAATACATGAGAGTAATTAGAAATCCAAAGGACGAGAAAGACATTACTTGGTGATTGGGTATGAGCCGAAGTGCCCGAAGATGTTTGAACAGCCTACAAAGGATTCACCACTCCTTGCGAGGAGATATATACCCAGGCCTATCGTCGGATTGTTACTCAAAACCTCTAGCCAGAGTATATCATGTTAAGAGTGCAAGTCTCTTAAATACATGAGAGTAATTAGAAATCCAAAGGACGAGAAAGACATTACTTGGGCTAGGTGTGACGTAGTCAGCCTAGTGGGGACTGATACAAATAGACCGTGTCCTGAACCAAGTGGGTATAAGATGGTGAAGGGAATGGGGCACGATTTAGTAGAGCTGCTGAAGGGTTTCAGAATAATTTCTTCTGAGGTCAAACCGTTGATCTTTCGATTAATTGGGGGTCATGATGTACTACTAGGTGCCACTCATGACCGTTCTATAATTGGTTAATTATAGACGGCCAACATAAATCGAAAGCCTATTTAGTCACACGCACTACGGGTAATCCGAGGGATTTAAAACGAGTTGAAAATTGGATTTTCCGATCAAGAGAAATAAGTCGAATCTGAATTAATCAAAGGCGCAATGGAAGCTAAAAATGGCTAAGTCTTTTGAAGGCTTTTTGGGCGAATTAAATAAGTTTAATTCGCGTTGGTTCGGCTCGGTTTGGGCCGGCCAAAGAGGGTGCCAACCCTCCTTGGTTGGCCGGCCATTAAAAGGGAGAAAAACCAATTTAATTGGTTTAATTAATAAAATGAATCTAGTGCGATTTATTTTTTATGGATAAATAAATTTGTATAAAGAAATTTATATAAATAAATTTGTAGAAATTTATTCTTTTATGGAAGTTAAAATAATCCATGAATTGGTTTATTTTAATTTTATAAAATCAATTATGAATTGATTTTTCCATAATAAGAAAGTTTATAAATTCCTTATAAAATTTATTCCATAATTTAAAGAGAAGAAGAATTTGTTTTATTATAAATTAGTTATAATAAGACTCGGCTTAAACGGAATAATTAATAAGAGAATTTATAAGATAAATTTCTTATAACTAATTCCGTTAAGAGGGAGACTTAGCAAAGGAGTTGCTACTATATAAAGGAACCAAAGGCAAGCCCTTATAAGGAATTACTAATAGAGATTAGTAACTTCCTCTCTCCCTCTCTCTTATTCTCTTCTCCCTCTCCTTTCCCTTAGGGCCGGCGCCCTTCTTGGAGAATTAGGGTCGTCTCCCACCATCCTTGCTAGGGCCGACGCACCCTATCAACACCAAGCAAGGTTGCCGTGAGCTTCAAGAAGAAGGAGAAACGAAACAAGAAGAAGAAGAAGCGGATAACGACTCATCTCTTCCCGGAATTCGATTCCGTTTTCTTGGTGGTTAGTTTCCCTTTCCTCTCTTGATCTTTCTTGTTGTGCCTATAGAGAATCTAGTAGTTCTCGTCGGCACAAAACTCGTGACTTTGCGAAGTCATCCCGAAGAGAACTCGGCGTGGACGCGAATAGAGGCGGAGCTTCCAAGGGACGCTACGGTTGGATCTCGTCCCTTACTTCGAGTTACGAAAGGTACTTAGTAAATTAGTTTACTTTTCCGCAAAGTTTTATTTTATGATTATGTCGACACACTATAAGGTTGCATGCTAGATACATGGTTAAAATAATTTAGGAAATTATTTTATGCTAATTCTTCCGCTGCATGTAAAAATTTTGAATTTTACGAACCCGTATCTCTGTCGACATGCACCCGGTCCCAACACATCCTGGTCTCAAACGACGGATATCACGCTGAGGTATTGATCTTCCTGCCATACATTGTCCCCCCGTACCGCGACCATCTACACTGGTGTCAGGTCGAGCGGTGCCAAAAGGTGTCAACCATTAAGTTGACAGTGCCCCTTTCCTTAACCCGGTATGCACCACTTTATCCTGCCACCTCTGGACATGCATCACCTTGTCCTCGCTATCTGGCAGTGGATGGCAGGCGGGGCAGGAGCTGTTAGCTTCCCCGGCTATATAAGCCTCCACACTCCGCATCTTGCAGGTACGCGTGATAGTGCATTCTATACTGTTCTATTGCTTTCCATTATCACCGTCGAATACTGACTTGACCGTCGGAGTACCTGGCCGGGGACTTTTCCCGGCGGGTTCTAATGGTCTCTGTCTTGTAGGCTAGAGGCGATCCAGATCAGTAGGCCACCTAGGCGATCTCGCACTTCTCGGAGGCCCATCTAATTATAGGGGCGTCCAACTCGCTTCGCGACACGATCATATACTTTCATATATAAATTTACCTGTGAAAATTAAAAGCCCTTAAGTTTTTAAATTTACACATGTTTAATGAAATTGATTAAAAATTTATTATAAGATATAGAATATGATACTCCACTAATCAACAATACCCGTAAATTTGAATAGATTGTACGACTCTTTTATTCTAAAAATATTAAATTTTAAAAATTGCAAATAATATAGATTTATAATCAATTTTATCCGTAGGAATTAAAAATTTCGAATCTTTTTAAATAAAAAATCAATATAGTCTTAAAAATTTCAATAATATATTCATGGACTTAAAAATTCGATAGGATAATAGGTGATTAACGAAATTTTTTCAATTTTGGATTTTTGATTTGGTCTCATGAAAATTTTTCACTGATCGCCAGAGTAAATCAAGAAACATTCGTAGTGGGCGGTCTAGAAGCCCAACGTCTTAGGATTCACTTTCCATTTGAAGAAAGAATTCTATAAATACGCTTTAATTAGGGATTGAATCGAAAATATCTGAAATAGCGATTAGTCATCCTACCGCTTGATAGGATAATAGAGAATCATCATCTAGTTACTTTATTCAAAGCTGACTAATCATAAATTATTAAATTATTTATTTATTAAATATGCGCAACATGATAGATCCGTGTTGCCTTAAATTCCAGGATTCGCTGTTTCCTCCCAGACATCATCGAAATCTCTCATCCAATACTCGAACACCATTCACTCTACCTGCGTCATACTCCCAATCCTAATCCAGAAGAGCCAAATTGTGGATCCGAGAAAGACTACGCAGTACAACTTCAGTTTGCCATTCACTCTGTTACCGTTAGATTTCCCATCGAACGGTCATTAATTCCGAATAAATTCGCGTAGACATAGAATTTCATAGCCTAAGTGGATGAGATCCCCATAAACCGCTTCTTTGTCCTCGCCGCTTAAAAACCACTTTTGTTGCCGTAAGATCGCTGGAACTGGGCAAGAGCCGAGCTTGATTGAGTTCCAGTAAGTGCGTCCTCACCTTTTTGTCTGAGTAGTTTTTGTTTTGATTTCGTTGCTACTGCTAGTTTTTCGGCATGCCTTTTTTGAGTTTTTGGCCCTTTAGATTAGTCTGATGTTGGAGTTCTTGGCAAATATCACAGTTGATAATTTTTTTATTTTTTTGTTTTTTGTGTGTACCTGATGCAGTATGAAGATTAAGAGGACTTCTCTTTTGCTCTTTGTGGCTTTGGCACTATCAACTGTTGTGAGTACTTGTATACTTTTTTTTTTTTTTGATGAAACACACAATTGTGGGCTTGTTGAAGTGTGAATAGGTTTTACACTGCAGATTTCCGAAAGTCTGCAAACATGTCCGGCAAATTTTGAGACTGCATGCGATGGTGGTTCTTCAGATGGCTGGGAAGGAGAGTTCTTCCCAGGAATCTCAAAGATCAAATACGAAGTAATAAAAAAAAAATCCATTTGGCTGTTTAATCAACTACACCAGAGGATAGATTCCTGCACTCTTTACCTTGTTGATTAGGTTGTTTAACATAGATTTTTTCTGGGTGTTTTTTGTTCTGTGTTTTTTTCCTTCACACTAGGGCCCAACCAGCAAAAACCCACTTTCTTATAAGTGGTATAATGCTGACGAAGAGATACTTGGCAAGAAAATGAAGGTTTGTGTTGCTTCTTTTGAGGATCAGTTTTTTCTTGCTCTTGTTCGGTCATAGTTGAAGCATGTATCTGTGAGATTCCTTTTTTTGTTTTCATGTTGTGGAAATTTTAGCAGCTTATTACTATACTGAGGTTCCTAGTTGTAATGTAGGACTGGATGCGATTTAGTGTTGCCTTTTGGCATACATTTCGTGGTACTGGTGCTGATCCTTTTGGTGCCCCAACAAAATCATGGCCGTGGGAGGATGGCACAAATTCACTGACTATAGCCAAAAGAAGAAGTAAAAAAGCACGCAATCCAGTAGGTTTGTTGGTGCTAAATGACTCATGAGAGTCTAATCGGTGTCTAAATACAATGCAGTGCGAGCACACTTTGAGTTTATGAACAAACTTGGAGTTGATAGGTGGTGCTTCCATGATAGAGATATAGCCCCTGATGGTAAAACACTTCAGGTATTCATTGTTTCTTTTTAAATGGTTGGCATTGAATGCCTTAGTAGTTACACAATTTGCAACAATCAAGCAATGCTTACCTCTCAGCCATGGTGAAGAAATAATTATCATCCAGTATAACCATTCATATCTAGTAATTTCTTTTGATCTTGTTTATTTGAAAATGTTTGGTTTTCTCCGTATCAGGAATCAAATGCAAACTTGGATGAAGTAGTAGCACTTGCTAAGGAACTTCAGGTGTTATACTCTAAAATTGCTTTTGTACTTCACCATAAAAAACAAGCGACGCCTTTCAGATGGAATTTGTTTGCTTTGATCTCCTTGGGTTGCTTACATACATGGAAGTAAAACTCTAGCAATGTTGCCACTTTTTTCCTTATTGAACAAAATTTCTTCATAGGAAGGGACAAGTATCAGACCATTGTGGGGTACAGCACAACTTTTCTTACATCCACGTTACATGCACGGAGCTGCTACTAGGTAAACTTTTTTCTTAATAGGAAGGAACTATAATCTCTCAAAAGAATTTGTGTTTGTTAACAAGTTTAATGTTTTGATTCGCAGCTCAGAGGTTGCAGTTTATGCTTATGCAGCAGCGCAAGTCAAGAAGGCTATGGAGGTAATTGTATTAGATACTTGTCTGTTCTCACCAAAAGCATTTTTGCTATATCTGTTTAATACTCTCGCAGGTAACTCAATACTTGGGAGGAGAAAACTATCTTTTTTGGGGTGGGCGTGAAGGCTATCAATCCCTTCTTAACACTGATATGCAAAGAGAACTTGATCACATGGTATGAATTAGTACTTTCATATTACCGAGTATGACAAGTCTGACAAATTTGTTTTTCTTCTAATTATTTTCATATTTATTATGGCTGATAAACTATGTTTATCTTACATGATTCTAAAGCATGCAAATTGCATTACATGATTCTATGTTCATCTTGCTGTTTCTTCATCTGAAAACTAAGTTTTAATTTTTGTAGGCGAGCTTTCTTCAGGCTGCTGTTGATTACAAAAAGAAACTTGGCTTCAAGGGTAATGTTTGCTCTTTCAGTCTATATGATTCGATGCCATTCAAATTACTGAAAAATTAGGGAACACATCAGAAACTTTCACTTCCTTATTGTTTTGATTCATAATGGAAACATTTCTTTATCTTTGGCTATTATCAGAAATTAAGAACTAAATAATAACTTTATTGTTTGCATGCTTCTGGACGTTGATATTTTTCTTGCTTTGATGATCCATTTGCCTGAGCATATCCGACACTTGAGTTGTGAATTGTTGCAATAATTTTGTTCATCTCTCAGGAAATCTGCTTTTGGAACCCAAGCCGCAAGAACCTACAAAACACCAGTATGTATTGCAACTCACATTGCTATCGTATCTGATTATGTTCGTTGATTGTGCATGTTTTAATCTGAACTTCTCTGTATCAGATATGACTGGGATGCTGCAACAACCTTTGCTTTCCTTCAGAAATATGGCCTTAGTGGTAGTTACTTCCTCTCCTCTTTAATACATGAGCATTGTAATTTTTTCTGAAATTCGATAGCAAGATGTTTTTATTTTCTTGAGAAGGATTATTGCTCATAATTTTCAGATTTACCATCTCTCAAAATACTCTATCTAAAAGAAATAATATAGTAAGTATCTTCTATATTATTTTGAAGGAGAAAAGGCTATACATGATTTTATTTTCCAAGGTTTGAAATATAGTTACAAACCAAGGCATCCCAACCGAAATAATATAGGCGTGCAATGTGAGAGACACAAAGGAGGAAGAACTCGAGGAAAGGAAGAAGATTCCTTGTTGCATCTTACATTTTTGCAAAAGTCCCATCACGAAAGCATCATTGCAAAATAGTTGAACCTTGAGCTTGCGGAAACCTAATCCTCGTGGCCGCTTGCAAAAGCTGGGCCATGGTCGGAAGTTTGGCTCTTGTGGTTGCTCAGGGAAACTCTGTCGCGGTTCCTCTCGGAAGCTCTGCCACAAAAGGCTAGTTCTTAGAACTCGTTTCGCATGTCGGTTGGCAGGTGGAATGATCGACATAGAAGGGGCTTTCAAAACCATGCTATTTGCATTTGAGCATTCGTTATCTACCATACTTTCCTTGGAATTGGCATCTAAGTGATTTTGTGCAGTTTGGATTCATAACGACATTCCAAACTTTGGTGCAGGAGAATTCAAGTTGAACATCGAATGTAACCATGCTACTCTATCTGGTCATAGGTAAACCCTTTTATGAAGCGAGCCTAATTTTGGGGTTGGAAACATATTGGCACTTTTTTCTTCTAATATCGTAACCTTTTCAGCTGCCATCATGACCTTGAAATTGCGAGGATAAACGGACTACTTGGAAATATAGATGCAAATACCGGCGATCCCCAGATCGGTGCGAGCAACTCTTCCCTAAAGACACTTCAAGCTACAAAAAAATAATGCTCGTTATTTTCTCCTTTGTTAAAGATACTCAGAACATCATATGTTTGATAATCAAACCGTCTCTCTTTCAGGTTGGGACACTGATCAGTTCCTCACTGATATTGCTGAGGCAACCCTTGTTATGCTGAGTGTTGTTCGAAATGTAATTTCAGCCCATTTTTGTTAGTTATAATTCTTTGGGATTATTTCCTTCCTTCCCACTAACTTTCGATTTATCATTACCATTTGCTTGTTTGCATCGACACTTCTTGACAGGGAGGGCTCGCACCCGGTGGATTCAACTTTGATGCAAAACTGTTGGTTCTCTCATTCCTCTTTGTTCGTCCGATTGATCCTATGACATGAATACTGCTTTTATCGCTTATGGCAATGTTGCAAAACAAACAATAGAATCATCCTGTTGGTTTTTTCCCTTGGATTTAGGCGGAGGGAGAGCACTGACGTTGAGGATTTGTTCATCGCCCACATATCAGGAATGGACACACTAGCCCGTGGACTCCGAAATGTTGCGAAACTAATCGAGGTAGTATTTGAATTTCTGTTCTCGATAGATCACTTGCCGTACGAAGGGGAGACCTTGGCTTTGTGCCTTGGGCTGCCCGTTTTTTATAGATCACTTGCAATATCAAGAGACATTCTTCTTCTAGGATGGTTCCCTCGCTGAGCTTGTCCGAAAACGCTACCAAAGCTTTGACACCGAGATTGGTGCTCTAATTGAGGTAGAACAATACGTTGTGTTCTTTTCATGTAATATTGCTTGGTATCGAATTATCAAACATGGCAAATGATCAGGCTGGGAAAGCTGACTTTGAAACACTTGAAAAGAAGACTGAGGAATGGGGCGAACCGTCTGTTCCCTCAGCGAAACAGGTATGTTTGTGTCAACATTGCTAGTCTGTTGCCCATGGCGAATTGCGGTTAATGGTGGCACTCACACGATCATCTTCTATCGCAGGAACTGGCGGAGATGATATTTCAATCTGCATTGTAGACATACAGCGCTCGACGCAGATATGCTCAATATTGGCTTGTGCCCATTAAGCTTAGTCTACGAATAAAAGTTGCCAATCAAATTTCCATGTCAAACCGAGCTCTCAACCGTTGTCAATAACAAAACTTAGTGTATCTCAGTCTGGACTCTGAGTTCATGGATGAGTAGTTCTTTAGCTGTGTTGGTGTCTGACTCTGTGTTCCCATATACTACTATGGACGGAACTTTTATTCTGAAATACAAAACATTGGACATCATCAATGATTTTAGTAGTCATTTTATAGTAAAATTGCTTCCTGATTGACAATCAATTTGTATAATTGTAAATTGAAATCCAATACAATAATAATCCGTAAAACAATAACTTATGCTTAAAAATCAAACGAATCTTCAATCCCATGTTCCCTTCACAAGCTATGCTGCTTTGTACAGTTTGTGCACCATTTTCCGGAACTCTGTTCCATTACAAGAATGAAAATGTCAGGAAAATGTTCAATTATGGTTTTCATGCACATACACACCCACACACACTCACCTTCTTGGTTGGACCAAAGAGCTGCTGCTTGGTTGTTGAGAGGAGAGTCATTGTTTGGCTCTACAATAATCACCAAACAATCCAATAAATTTTAAGCCTGAAAATGCCCTTAACAGTCGAATTGAGGCCAAATTTCCTTTAAACTTACCACCCAAAAGACTTTGGATCGAAAGTAAGATGGTTCTAACATCATATGCAGATGACCATTTATCCTGATAACAACACAAGAGTGAAAAGTCAAGACTCTTTCCATAGTTTAATGGTGATGAAGAATTGATCTGAATATTATTAATGATAGCAAAGGCCTAGAAAAAAGGCGACAATTTTCTTCTCTTATTTTGGTTTATGGAATGAAACATTCTTATGTTTGGTTAGTAAATAAGTAATTTTCACACTAATAAAATACCCCTATGTGAAAATGCTGATGATGAATTGTTCAAGCCCCTAACAAGATTTCTGTATACAATAGGATTAAATTTATATACTTAGTGATGATGATCTATTGATCTGTACATTACTAATAATAACATGGCCTTGCTTTGGAGAATGAGGAAGGTGGGGATTTCTTGTTTTTCATACCTGAAGAATATCCAAGCAGATGTTGCCAGAGAGATCCACATTCGGATGGAAGCACACAGTGTCAAACTTCACCTTGGGAGGCTTGAATGGGTAGTCAATGGGGAAGACAAGAGAGAGCTTGTAGACTGTGCCCTCATAAACTGTGTCCTTGCTGCCATTGATGGTTCCTTTCCAGCAAAAGATGTTGTCTCCCTCAGGGAAGGCCGATATACAAGGATCTCCACACATCTAAAAGGATTTCATTTAGTTAATTCTCAAGCTACAATAATTTTAAGTATGAAGTCAGTCTCCTTGCTCACCATTAATGCCATCAGTTCAGACTGCAACCTGTTTGAATCAAGATTGACGCAAAAGTGAGTATGCATTGTAACAAATAAATAGATAAATGGGCAGATTGATAGAGTTTGGTTTGCCACAGAGAAATAGAATCCACGGAAGCAGAAAATAGGCATTAATAGAAAAGCGAGTGTGATTAAATCATTTGATCTCCAAAACAGCTTCGGATCTCAAGAACAAAATGGGGAAGAAAATTTCACCGAATCCATGAAAAAAAATCGAAGGTAAGACCTAAAAAAACAACTGCGAATCTCACATTTGTTCATATTCCTGGAAAACAAGATTAGCGGCTAAAACTCATATAAGCAGATGAAAACCCTAGATCGTTCCTAATCCACAGCTTCGGCTTCAATAATTGTTCCAGAGAAACGAGATCAGCAGCGAAAACACTAACAAACCCCAGGAATCACGAAACGAAAGACCTACCAACCAACTTTGGATCTCACGATCGCTCCTATTCCAGAGAGACAAGGTTAGCAGCTAAAACCCCCAACAATTCGACGAAAAAACCAAAGGGAAGATCTAGGGTTTGACTCTCAACACGAGCGTCATCCTTCAGGATCAAAGATAAGGTACGAGAAAACGGATCATGAGAGAAGCATACCTCTTGAGGACGGATTGGCCGTCGGGACTCTTTGTGACGTGGGCCGGCTGCTTGGCAGCGGAAGGAGCGCCGGCGGAGGCAGCGGCGGTTGGAATGTTATCTCGGACGTCCTGGTTCTCCCTCGTCATCTCGCCGCTCCTTCTTCCCTTTCCGATCTTCTTCTTTTTCTTTCCCTCTCTCTCTCTTCCAAATCTTCCAAAGACGACCAGAGCGAGAAATCCAGAGCAAGACAACGACGATGAGAACAAGGATAATTTATAGAGCGACGCTACGGCTTTTTGACCGTTGGAGTTCGCCTTCTCCAACGGCGCTAGCATATAGGCCATTTGGATTGCCACTATCCGATCAACAGTCAGAAAATTACGGCCGATCTAATCGAACGGCCACTTGAACTCGAAAAATAAATATTTTACGAAAACAAATACATCAATGAACAATTTTAAAAGTAAAATATGGGGGAAAAAAACATGGGCGTCCCAATTGTTAATCATCAAAAGGCATCCTTTTAAATAAAAAATTAAAAAAAAATAGAAAGATATCTCTTAAAATATAATTATTATAATATATAAAAATTATTCAATAATTATTATAATATATTTAAGATAAATTTAAAATTTAAAATTTACATCACGCACAAACTATCTAAGTAGTTACCATGTATATAGGATTTATAATTTTGGAATATTATTATATTAAAATATTATTTTCCATCAAAATTATTTAAATTTCATTAAAATCATTTTAAAACAGGTATAACAACAATATATCGATTAAGTTAAGCAATAGGTTGAGAAGACAAAGGAGTAATACGAAACTAAAATCTCGACAGAAAATATTAGAAAAAATAAAAAATTATATTGGGTAGAGAGATAAATTATATATAATTTAAGCTTAGCAATATTAAAAGTAATGAGATAATTATTAATATAGGAGATGAGAGTTATTCGGAATTGAAAACTTTAAATATTTAGAATTATTTTTACACAATAATGAAGGGATTGAGAAAGATATCTTATATAAAAGACAAATATGATGATTAAAATAGAAGAAAGTGTCGGATGTTTTATGTGATCGTATAATACATCTAAAATTTGAAAGAAAGTTCTACAAAATAACGATTAGACATGTTATATTATATAACACTAAATGTTGGATTATGATTTGAGTATATAAGAGAAGATGAAAGTTATAGATATGAGGATATTAAAGTGGACGTGTAGATATATGAAGATGGACCGAATAAGAAATGAGAACGTTAGAGAAAAAGTCAGAATTGCATCTAACATGTTTAAAATGACATAAATACGTACTTAGATGACCAATAAATTATCTAATTAAGAGATATGAAACTATAATAAATATACATATCAAATAAAAAAATAAAAACACTTGATTAGCAATAATAAAATAAAATAAAATTTATTCGAATATAATTGATGATATATTAGGAGAATGAGCTAAATAGCATAAAGAATTTATATAGCTAATCTTAATAGATAAGACTTGATTGCTATTGCATAATCTTAAATCATAAATCCTAAACTCTAAACCTTAAACTCGTCCTAAATACATTGTGGCAATCACCGAATAATTTCTCTATATTATACCAACTACTCAATAGCTTCTGCACCATGTAAATCCTAAATCCTATATTCACCTTAAACACATAATAATAATTATTAAGTAGCTTCTATACATTATAATAGTTACTAAATAATTTTTATAAGTTGTAACAACTACGTGTAACTGCTACAATAATATTAAGTTAAGAAATATTTTTGAGATAAAATCAGTTGCCCATTTAATATTTTTTTTAAAAAAAATCCATTTGATATTGCTCTTAATTTGGGCTGTACTTTTGATTTTTTACTTATGCATATTCTAAATTTAAAAACTTAAATGCATTTTTTAATATATATATTTCTTCCTAAACTTATTTACCTACTTTCTGAAAATAACTTCTATAAAATAAACAAATTCCATCAAAAGAATTAACAGTGTTTTCCATTTCAGAGGCCCAAAACAAACAAAGCACAGGGCTGAGTTACTTCCCTTTGCTCAGGAGCTTGCTGGTGCTTTTCCGGCGAAGCCCTAAAGGGACTCAGCGAACTGAGGTGCCTCCAGATCGAGCTCCTGCTTCATGACACAGTTCATGAACCACTCACCGTTGAATGTCCAAACGCATTTCTTCGCAGCTGCCATGGCCTCTGACATGTCTTCCTCGCACGCCAAGAAGATCGTCTTGGAGGGCTCCAAAATGCTGCTTAAACTTTTTATCACCTGCACGTTGTATCATTGTTAGTGCGCGCGCTAACAGTGGAAAAATTTGTATCTGGAGCTGCAAACAAATTGATAGTTGGTGCATGTTCGGTAATCTAACCCAAAAGTTTTCAAAATATTTTGCTCGGTTAGAATTACCCGGTGACTATAAACTGCAATGTGCCAACTATGAACTGGAACTACGAAAAGATGAATTGGAAAGAAAAGATGATCAAGAACATACATTGCCACCAGCTGACTTAATGATGGCTGAGAGGGTGGCAGCAGAGGGCTGGATATGCTTAGCTAGGCAGACATCGTATCCTCTAAGCAGGGAGTGAGGATTTCTCCTTGCTCTTTCGACAGCATCTCTCAGTGTAGTCTTGTACTTCAACAAATAATCTTCGTCTTCTAGAATGAATTGTGATTCCTCTGTCCAAGGAAAAGGAGAATCATTTTGATAATTATATAGTTGCCAGAATGATTTCTGTCGTGTACTTTAGAGAAACAACTCACCAGCAAACCTGCCTTCTCTGAAGCTTGACTTCAACCAGTTCGGGGAAACTATCCATGCTCTGATGAGAAATTCACGAGTAGACAAATCGTAAGAATAGACATGAAAAAGGAAGTAACCACACCAGAAAAATAAACAAAGACAAAACACCAAATAATTGCAAGCAATTGAGTTAACACAATGAGATCATACCACTCTGACAAGAAAACAAGATATCTCTAATGTAAGTGTGTCAACTTGTCAAATGATCATAGTTATCGTCACTCATAATAGATGTGCTAAAATTTTAAGTATTTCTTTCACAAATGTACCAGAGTATCCACCAGGTCCGTCTCTCTGATCATGCTTTATGTAAATATTCTCCTAACATCTGCGAACATTATATAACATTACTTTTTTATTTTTTCCTTTTGCATCTTGGTACAACCATTTCATGTATCAGATCTTTAGTTTTTAGATCACTCATCGAGAAGTCGTGTTCAAAATCCCCTTGAGTTGCACTAATTTATTGTGCCTTATGTTGCATGACAAAGGAAAAAAATATATCATTTTGCTTGTTAAATAAGAGTGTTGAGACTGAAGAAGCAATGCTAAGAGAAACCCTAAAAAAACACACTGTGCTAGTACATCCCCATGATTTATGTTGACTCCATAGAGGCTTCCGAACTTTTTGATTATGGAGTTACAGGTAGTCCATAACTTGAAAGTTTCATGTGGCCTCATTACTCACATCACATGATGTCTATGTTCATTATGGAGCATTGTGAATAAGAAACTTACCCAGAACACAAAGCTATGGAAAAGTTCATTGTCCTCCTTGCTTTTCCAGTTATAATATGTGTGCTGTCACTTCTATCACAGGTGACAGAACCCCCAAGATCCTCAACAATCTGAATTCAGAATAAGCTACATAAAAACAGGTTTCACAACATAGAAAAAACTGCATATTGCAGGTTTGCTACACAAGTACTTGATAGATATTGTCACAAATAAAAGGGAAACTACTAAAGTTTGTTCATGCCATAAAAGTCTAATATGTTTCAGATGCTTAATGAAAAGAGATAGAACCGGTGAATTCAGAGAGTGGTTACCTTCTCAAAGGATACCAATTGATCATGCAGCCAATTCTCAACAGTGACGATAATAACACAGTTCTATATTAGCATTTACATTTCAATTTTCACATAATCGAGGCAACTGTTTTCAGCAGCATCTGATACAAATAGCAACTAGTGGATGTTTGAACTACTCAACACACAAATAAGACGAATTCAGCTATCATTTCACTAGGGTTCGATGGCTTCCACCATTCCAAGTAGTCACGAGGTCCCACTTCTGTGGTTGAATATGATTGTACAGTGTGAAACTAGCTCAACTTGCGACAAGAAGAAACATCATTGTGACAAGAAGAAATGGGTGCAATTCAAAATTTGATCAATTCTCCACATCCGCTCACATCAATTAGATGAGATTCAATGGAGCTACTGCAAACTGGTGAAACTCATGACATCATATATATATTGGAAATGTCCACACATTTCCTTGTCTTTCTTTTCTAGGAATTTTCCTTCTTTAAATATCTACTCAGTATAAATATTTCACATACATATTTCCTCTTTTAGACATCCATTACCATTTCCTCAAAAAAAAAAAAAGGTCTAGCAAATCTTGCTTTGCAATATACGTATCGACTAAGAAGACATGCACCCCATAAGACAGTTTGGTTATTGGTTATTTATTACCTTTGTAAGCAGGATCTTTTTGGCATCATTAGCAATGTCCATAAAAATCACCCTGGGGAAACTTTTCTTTACCGCCATCTTTTCACAAGTATCACTTGAAAGCTTCCCTGCATCATGAGTTCCCAAATAACTAGCACTGCTAGAATGATCTGGCGGAACCTCTGCCATATCATTGCATCCGGAAGAACCAACAAAGCAATTGTTGCAAGGAAAATCCTGATTTGACTTCGCAGGACAACTGGTAAGATGTGCCCCCCTGATTCTCTTCAACTTGAGTGAAGAAAGTGAAGCCTCCCATAGTGGTCGTTTTAGTCTCTGCTCAGAAGTATCATCTTTATCATCAGCGTCTGTTAATTCAATTTCACCGCTCTTGCATCCTATAGTATCTAAAAAAATCAAAAAAGGCACGGAAAAGCCAAGAGCCTTAGATAGGAACGGGAGTAGAAAGTAATATCTATGCCAATATATTATAAAGTTACAAAAACTTCACTAAAGCAGTAATCACAGCATTGCAATGGATGACATTATAATGTTCAAGAATTAATTAGAAAAAATTGCAACGCGTGAACAGAAACAATGTTAAATATAGGATTATTTGCCTAAAGGGAAAAAAGGACAGACAATAGCAGTGTCCAGCAAGCATAATTCGTGATTAAATTTGTCCACAGCTTCATGTGAATAATACTAATTTGTTTTGTAGGGTGCCTATTGAGCTGATATTAGAATTTTGTGAATGATACTGGAAAAAATAGGAAGTTATCTTTGCTAGCAAGTACAATAAGTTAGTGAAGCCAAAAACATTATTATATTTCATCGAACATTTAACAAAACAACAACAATTTATGGATGCCAACATTTTGGTGATCAACTACATGGATCTTGCCCATCCACATGGATGGGACTCATGGCTTATTTTACTTTTGTCTCTGCCCAACACGCGCTACATTTATTTTTAAATATATGGAGCATACAACCAAAGTCAACTTCTACTTTTGTTTGCCTAAATACTGCAAATGCAAGAAACCATAAAGAAAATCATTTTTCACTCAAAGATTTATTATCAAATAAATCAGTTAAAGTTCCTGAAATCTGAGTTTGAAAAGAAGCATTACGTGGTAAACTGATCTTAGATGTTGTAACCTTCTTAAATTGAGCAATCATCAGCATTGAACCACCAGGAAAAGATAATGCCTTCCTAATATTAGCTTTGACTGGTAGTCTACCAGCTTTGCCTTTCCCGTCCACCTCTCCCACTGGTATGAAACCCTGTGTTGCAATATCGAATGGTAAATTGACATGCTAGAAAACCATGGTTCATAAGCGCCAAAAACTGCGCATGGCTGTCAAATTTTTGTGGATCTGAAATGGGAAATATAAAGGGGACAGAGAAAAGACAGTTTAGGCATATAAAAAATCAAGTGCACTGATCAAATGAGCTTTTCATCTAATCATGTAATGGTAAACAGAAATTTCAAAAGTAATTTTTTTTCTACTTCTCATAAGATCAAAAGGACCTTTTGAGAATTGGTGTGAATAATTGTAGATCTGGAACACCAAAATAAAACAAATGAAGCAGTAGGATGAAAATATAGATGCGGGTGATTTTCATCTACGTTTTCAGAAAAAAAAACAGCTAATTATACAGTAATTTTCATAAATGTTTCAAAAAACAAATAATTTTCGTCTTTTAGGATTATCCCCAAGCAATGTTTGAAACATGGTCCAATGCGATCTCTGTGATTTGTTGAACCAGTGAATCTTATGTACTGTGCACACAGTACAATCATACTGATAAATATATATATATATATATATTCTAATGCTCACCATACTGTACGGTGAAAGTACCCATAGTCCGTAATGATATTGGAGAATCCACAGTCGTGGGAGCTCTCAAAGAGCTCCCTCGACGCCACATCAACACCACGTAAAAAAAAAAAACTATACATCTCTCCGCTATAAAAAAATCTCTCAATAACTGCTCTTTATGGGTCCCACACTTTCTTATAAATTCTTTAAACATAACATAAGATAATTAAATATAACATAAAATAATTAAATATATCACAATTAATAAATTATTTTTTCTGATTACAACCGCAGAACCTTGAAATATTTATAATGGAGGATCTCCTTCATCTCCAAGGATCTCCTTAAAATAATATTTTTTAAAATATTTTATTGTTTTCATTAAAAAAACTAAAATAAAAAAATTCATTTTAATATAAATAAATAAAGGAGCGGCTTCGTAAACACAGAGATGTTCCTTGCAGAATCGAAGGAGTTCCCTCCCCATGGCCGCGTCGGCCATTGTGGATGCCCTTAAACCATTGTTCTGTGGGTACAACTCAAAGAGGATGGTCGACCTTTTGGTCTTGTGCTTGGACAGGCACAGTCCCATACAGTATGAAATTGCACACCTTGTTCAGAAGTAGTATGATTTGACCGATGATATTTTGTTTAGAAGGAAACAGATCTTTAAAGTTGTGATAATTTTGGCAATTCCTTTAATATATGCCATTTGTACCATTCTATAGGTACACAAGCTATATATATGCATATATTACAACTTCAAAAAGCAAAGAGATAATCAGTTTTGCACCAAAAGTACCTGCTTCAGCCAAAAACCTTCTGATGTCTTATCTGCCCAGCAAAAAAATTGTAGAATACCCACGTTTTGAAGTCTTTCTCTCAATTCCTTGAACAAGGCTCTACCAATACCCTGGCATTCGTGAATCTTAATAAATTCTTCAATAAGTCCTCACGTGAAGAATTAACAAAAGAAGATGCAGGAATTTGCACTTGAATGTGCCATATATCATGTTATACGTAGTATAACTATAGATGACACAATGAACAATCAGGACAACAAGAGGTGGGCAAGAAATTCTGTAGATCTAGTACTAGACTTCAGTCCATGAACTTCTAACAAGTCCATATGCCTTTTTTATTTAACATCATTCACATTACTCTGCTTCAGTGGTATGGCATGCCATACTATGGATGTTACCTGTGTACGTCATTAACTTGAGTATATCGTATTGAAAACGAGTTTACCCCCTTGGAATATCTAGACACTTCCAGGATTGTGAATATATTTGGCAATTGCACAAGCTCCTTGTGGGCTTAGTGTCTTAAACATTGCGGCACATCTCCTTTCAAAGATAAATGATGAATAGGCAGGAGGAAAGGTGAAGATAGAGATGAATTTTTTTTTCGCTTACCATGTTTTGGTTCTTTGAACTGACAGCAGCAAGAGGTATTTCAGCATATTGAGTGTCACTGGGAATTATTTGATACGAAGCTGCTGCTACAACCTGCATGGCATAGGGAAGATGACTGACATGAATATTGCAGAAACTCAAATGAAGAAACCTATAGACTAAAGCGCAAATAGTAAGTCAAATGCAGGAAATTCCATTTTTTTAACTTTCTAGTCCGTTCATTGAAAAAAATAAATAAATGTATCGGCAGGATTAGAAATGCAACAGTTGCAAACGTAAGAATTCAAAGGAGGGATCTTGCTTATTCCCTATAACATTTCATGCTTCTAATAATAAATATCCACATGGAATATCCATTAATGGAAAATCAAATTTGGCAAAAAAAAATGTTTACAATGAAATTAAAAGGGCAAGAGGAGATTGGATGACTCATTATACCAAATTTTCTGAAGTGCATTATATTTGAACTCCTCATTTATTGTAATACTCACTCATACTCAGACACAACATTATTGACAATGTGTAAGAGCATTTAGAAAATGAATCAAATATTCAGTGCGCCACTAGGATATGGCAAGGCACCACGCCAATTAGAGTGATCGCAAAGATCAGCCATAGGTTGGTATTTTAAACAATTACAATAATTTTTATCTAGTGTGACAACATTTTATTATTTTCCAGTTGTTACATCCATAGACTAAATAGCAATCAGGAGACTTGGTGCTTTGGTACCAATTTTCAAAAATATAACAGATAAGATTTGATCTGGAAGGCCAAATTAAATCAATTTGGGATGATATAGCTGGAAAATTGGACCATGATTCGACAGCGAGTAGAGCAACCCAAGTAATGTGGCTTTACTCAACACTATTTCAGCATCAGTATCTTGGTGATATTCGTATAAGTCTATCCAAAATTATCAGTACAATTTGTTGGAATCCTATATGATTGGTACAGTCAGGTTTGTTGTCATATTCAAAGTTTGTGCTAGATTAATTAGTTTAAAATGCTAGGCTATATTTGTTACAAGTACTAGATTTTCCAGTTAACGTTATCTTTTTGTTACTAGTCTGAGAGGCAAGTGGTGTATTCAAGCAGCAAAAAAAGGTACTGATCACTTAGTGATACCATTTTAAACTAGTTGATCTTGTTAAATGCCAACTAATATCATGACAAAGTAACCTACGATACTGGATTATTATGAGAGTGCATTACAAGACTTGATCACTACATTGGAGAACAAGTTTTAGTGATGATGATCACTCTTGACGTGAACAATGAGAATTGAGAAATCACTAATTTAAAATTTTTTTGACATGATCTATCAGAATTGAGAAATAACTAACTTCCACTGATTACTGCTTTGCTAATGACTTGTCTAGACAGCATTTGTTGAATTCTTTAGGCAGATTGCAAATTTCATAAAGGAGTTTTCAGTGCAGCTACAGATGACTCATACATGGTACCCAGGTAAAACCATGACATATAATTCTGGCATAGCTTACCTCTCCAAGCCCGATGGCATTCTCTGATCTTAGAATCAAGGTTTGATATTTTCTGCATAAAAGGAAAACATCAAGATGATTATCAGAATAACTAAAAGTGCATCAATTATAGCTCAAATCAGGATCAAAAATGGATGTTCACTCTCCGCGAGACCAGATGTAACTAGTAAAACAATTGCCTCACCCACT
This sequence comes from Boesenbergia rotunda, assembly GCA_024364735.1. Lineage (NCBI taxonomy): Eukaryota > Viridiplantae > Streptophyta > Magnoliopsida > Zingiberales > Zingiberaceae > Boesenbergia > Boesenbergia rotunda. The sequence goes on from JAGFNQ010010252.1 coordinate 106,641, forward strand.
CAATATACATTTCTCAAGAAAGTGAGATTTTTTCCCAGTGTTTGCAGCATAATTCATGGAAGGAAGTTCTTCTGTGTAAAGCTTTAGAACTTCCTGCAAGTAAAATGAGTTGACATAGTGAATTTGAATGGTGAGAAAAAAAGTCATAAAATAATATTCAAACAATAAAAGATAATAAAATATAGGCATGGGGTATAAACTAAGATGGATTGGAATGAAGCAAACTTTCATGCGTCTTTAAAAGCAAATCATAAGTATACCATGAATACCTGGAGAAAAATCTTATTCTGGCTATCCACGTCTTTAGGATTCAATAGCAAGAAAGAATGCTCTTTTATAGGGAATCCCATCTCAGCTACAATCAACACAGCAAAACTCGATTTTAGAATTTTTGAAGAGGGAGGCGTAGAAACATTGGATATCCGAAATCGAAAACCAAAAGAAGAACAAACAAATAAATCAGACCAAACCAAACCTCAAAAAAAAAATGTATTGGTTTGAAAAATTAAAAACATGTTGGTTTAACGTTGATTAGTTTAGGAATGGTAAACTAATAAAATTGAACTAAACCAATAAAGATATGTGTATACATCTACATAGATTTTTATAAAGAAGAAAATGCATTTTTGATAGTTTTTTAGTATTAGAAAGTATTTTAAAAATCACTTTGGGTTAAACTGAACCAGAAGTGTTGGTTTTATTTAGTTCGGAAGGTTATTAATAGTTTTTTGATTGAAAAAATTTAAATATTTCGATTCTGTTTTGGTATGAAAAATCTATATCGAATCAATAAAAGGAGCCATGAGCCCATGACAATTACCAGTTGAAAGACAGAGAAAGTTTAAGGGTGATTTCCATGAACAATTTTTTTCTGAATAAATGATACTATCAAGCGAGTACCATCAAAGAAGCTTCCTTTGGCATTGTAGTTTCACATTTTTGTGTTACAACTTATAGTGATGAGTTGAGTTCATTCCTCTCTTGAAAAACAACCAAATAAGACCTTAAAAAGTTACTATTGTGTGACAATTGAAAATACTAAAATGCTGCTGACACAATGCTACGAAAAAACAATATAGATGCCCTAACGTACCGTCAATTTGATACTCGAGATCTGGTTTTTGATAACTGAAGGACTTCCTTCTCGAGTATGCCTTTGGTTCATCAACTGAAAAAGGACGAAGACGCAAATCATTAAACAGTACTAAGTACTAACGTAAAGAAGAAAGTACGCAAAGTGATCAACAGCCAAGAAGAATACAAACATGTACCTGTAATGTTTATTTTTGCATCATTAGACACGGAAATCGCAAGGTTTGTCTCGCTCGACTCACAATAGATGCCGCTTCCTTCGATCGCAACTTTACAATTTCCTGAGACAATAATTCGGGAAACGAAGGAAGCAGACGGATTAAACGAGGAGCGAATGAGAGATCTGATCAGCAAAAGTTGAGAATGCAACAACAATGATTAGGGTTTTGAGCAAGAATAGAATAATCATGTTAGGGTTACCGATGAAAACTGGGGAAAGCGAAGAGCTCCCAACTCCCGCCATGGCTGCAGTTCCGCGAAGCTGGAAAGCTTACTCGTAACCTCCCCCGAAAGCACTTAATACATAGAGGCGGCAAATAGGCGGTAGGTGAGCAGCGGGCCGGGCCGGGCCGGGCCCGCTCTTGTAGCGCATAGCCCGAAATAGAATGAGCCGTTCTTTAAAATTATTCGGCAAAAATTAAAAAGGTGCTCATTAAAATAGTATATTTATTATTTTTTAAAAAATATTAAAATAACATTTTATTTTATTATCTAAAAAATACTATTATTTGGCAATATAATTCGGTCAAAACTACTATACCGTATTTAAAAAATACTATTAATATTTTATCATCATAGTTATTTTTAACCTTATCATAAATGGTAAAATATTGATCAAAATTAATCCAACTGAATTAAAAATAGTCAAGTATGATTATGGTAATTTTTGGTCAAAACTACTGTAATTTTAATATTAGTATACATAATTTGGTCAGAAACACTAATCTTTAGAAATGTTTTTAATCTCACTTGAAATCGTTCCAGATTTAAATAATTTCAATTTTTTAAAAATTGATTCAACTTAATTAAAATGGTCAAATGCTACTGCAAAAATTATAATATGAGATAATTTTAATTAGAACTGATATAATTTAAATATTTTTTCGGACACATGTACCGATGATAAAAGTTTTGAAAATGTTGGACAAATTAAGATTGACAGCCCAAGGAATAACAGGATTAGAGAAAAAATTGAAATTATATCTATTTGGTGATAAATTTAGAAGATTTATTTAAAATAGTATGGATATATACTTAGATGGTTAATAAATATTATAGTTAGGAAATGTGAAACTATGATAAATACGTATGTCAAATGAGGAGATATAGAAAAAAAATACTTGATTAAAAATAATAAAATATGATAAAATTTATTTGAATATAGACGATAATATAATAAACGACAAAGTCTAATAATTTAAAAAAAATTAGATAATCAACCTTATCTAGGATATGACTCAGTCATTATTATTTATAATTTAAATAGTTTTAGTTATATTGTAAGAGAGGTGTTACGTTGCCCGATTCATTGTTAGTGAAGGCGTTCGAGACTCACTGAGAAATCAAGGCTTTCGGATCAATTCTGAACACCCCACCCAAATCTATATATTTTTTTTATTTACGTCTAAAATTAGATGCAAATTTATAAAAGAATAGTGAATTCATAAATATTTAATTGGTAAGATATTTAATTATAAAATTTAAATAATTAGATCAGGTAATGTTAAATTTGGAGTGACCAATCCAATCTCTCAGGAATTTTCTAGTGAAAGTTAAGATTAGTTGAGGAAGTATACATGTAAGATACCTTATTTATAAAGGGAATAAATTTCAATAATACACATGATATAAAACTGATTAGGTCGGGTGACGTCGAATTTGGGATAACCAATCCGACTCCACAGAAATTTTCTACCACCCATCAAGATAAATCGGGAAGCGCTTGAGCTGGATGGTACAGAAGCCTAACATTCCATGGATGTGCGCTCTATTTGGAATAAAATTCTTATAAAATTCGTCGTAGTTAGGGATTGAACCGTAGATGTTTGGGAGACAATTAGTCATCCTCCCCCTGCACAATAACCTCGGGGCTTAAAAATGATTAATCAAGTTAAATAACACCCAGAAATTTCCTACCGATCAGATAAATTTAGAAGTGTTCACGAATCATGACGGACGATCTAAAAATTTAAAATCGCACAGTTGCAGCTCCATTTGATTTTTTTTTTATAAAATTTAAATAATTAAAGATCAAATTACGATAACTAATCACCCCGAGACATACATATAGCCATATAGGGGAAGGAGATATTTGATGGATGAGATTATCATCGAATTGAGATAAGTAAACAGTGGAATATATGATTGATGAGTTGTACGTCGGCCTATGGGAGAAATATTTGCTAGGTTCATCGTCGCTCCCGTCTCTATTGTTGTTGTTGGATCCGTGCGCTTTTGGACGAGGAAGGCGGCGATGGGTGCGGGCAAAATGCTTGTCGAAATCCATCCTCCGGAACTCAGGTTCACTTGTAAGTATCAGAGCAGAATGGTCTTCTTGTTTGTTAGCGATGAGGATGTCTTACTTACGGTAATTATTGTGGGTGCTTGTTGTAGGATTGATTTCGTTATCATATTCTTCTTCATAAAATCGTCCTTTCTTTTATCAAAAACCATGTGTTTTGATTGGTTTCGTTCTTGAGAAGGATCTGATAGCCCCATCCGAGCTTCTATTGCGTGGTTCAGTAGATTCGATATATATATATATATATATATATATATATATATATATATATATATACAGTTATGATCAAGTGCGGACTCTGGCTGCGGACCGGCTGCGGACGAGGCTTGCGTGGCAACGAGGAGCTGCGGACGAGGCGTTCTTGAGAAGAATCGCAGCAAAATTTCACAAAACCAGAGAAAAATTCCACAAAATCGCTGAAAAAGCAGCAAAAGTTTACAAAATTACAGAAAAATGGCCATTAGGGCTTCGGGGACTTCTTGGATAGTTAGGGCTTCGACGATCGGAGGAACAAAAGGGCTTCGGCGACGAGGAAATTGCAGAAAAAATACAAAAGAGAGAGGGAGGTGGGGATCAGCGCACCACGACAACGCAGGCGGCGTGAGATAGAGGGAGGGATCGGCGCAGGCGGCAGGCGACGACGATGAGGGAGGGATCGGCGCAGGCGGCAACGCTGGTGCAGGCTTCGGATGCGAAAGAGAGAGGGAGGTGGGGGATCGGCGCACCACGGCAACCGCGAGATAGAGGGAGGCGGGGGATCGCCGCAGGCAGAAAATCGCCCTTTAGGGTTCGCGAGAGAGGGAGGAATGGCGGGCGCGAGAGTCGGGTCCAATCTCATCAAAACACTGCGCCTTTGTCTCTCCAAATCTCTCTTTCTTTCTCTTTTAATTGGGATTTTTTTTGTTTTTGTTTTGTCCACCGCCAGCCCAAGTAGCCACGCAGCTTCCTTCCGCAGGCGTTCGAGTCCACGTAAGACTCGTCCGCATTTCGTCCGCAGCACTCGTCCGCAGGTGATCGGATCTGGTATATATATATATATATATATATACACACAGAATTGATCGGCTGCGGACGCCGCCTGCGGACGAAGTGCGGACCTGCGTACGTGGCAACGGAAAGGAAATAAACTCGCGAAGCGTACGTGGCAACGGAGGTAAACTCGCGAACTTCTTCCTCTCTCGCCGAACCCTAGCTTCAACTCTCCCTCTCTCGCCGCAGCTTCCTCTCTCCCTCCCTCTCTCGCCGCAGCTTCCTCTCTCCCTCTCTCGACGAACCCTAGCTTTCCTCTCCTCTCGCGTCCGTAGCTTCCTCACTCCCTCTCTCGCATAACCCTAACCGAAGCCCGCCTCCCTCCTCGTCGCGAAGATCCATCTCCATTCCATTCCTCGTCGAAGCATCAAGGCGTCTCTCTCTCGCGGTCGCCTCCCTCTATCTCGCGCCTGCCCCTGCGTTGCTGTGGTCCGGCGATCCCCCACCGGCCCGACTACGTTGCCGACGGTACAATACTTGAACTTTAAGTGACACTTGTTCTTGCGCCGACACTTCCGCTGCCGTGAACTTCCGCTGCCGCCGACACTTGTTCTTGGATCCTGTTTTACTCTTCCTCTCGCGTTCCACTGGAAGCCATAAAAGCGATCATTTCCGACGGTGAGGATGACCTTTTCCTATTAGCGTGCTTTGGCTCTTTCTCCTCGCGCCCACCAGGCACCAACACCCGCGTACAAGCGCCAGCTCCCACTCCCAACGCTTCAAGCAAAAACCATTATAAACAATAATTGGAAGCCATACAAAACAGCAGATTTGGTGGTCTCGTCGCCATATATCATCTCAACTCCTCTATCTTCTACCTTTCCTTCCTTCCTGTGTGCATATTTGGCTTTGTGCTTGTCTCCATAAAAAAAAAACTTGTGCTGGATGGAATTTTTGGCTTAAACTGAGGTTTTCTTCCTTAGTACAGAGCATTTTCTCGAGGTACATTCGATAGTTCGGTCGGGCATGTTGTTTTCTTTCTTCAGAAAAGTGGAAATTTATTCTGAAGAATTGAACTTTGAAATAAATTAGATATGAAGTAGTCAAGACGTTGTTTGGCATATTACTACAGGAGAGACAAAAGGATACCTCAATGTCACTGTTTATCAGTGGCCTCGTGTTTTTGATCTAAAGCACTATGTTTTAGGAATTTGTAGGAATCATGGAGAACAAGACGTGGTTGTGGAAGAGGAAGTCTGCAGAGAAGAGCATTAAGGTTAGCATTAATAAAATCTTATTTTTTGCCGCTTATTACACATTTAATCCAACTAATGATCGGTAGAAGCAATGTTCGTACTCATAGATTGTTGTGTCGTTTGTCGTAATAATTTGCAATTTCTTCTTTAACATGAAGGATTACTGATCAGAGATTGTTATCTTCTTTTACTGTAAAAATTTGGATCGTTTTCTTTAAAATATATGTCTAAGATCATGTCAAAAAAGTGTTAAATCTGGCTGCGCCTCCGAGCTAGGGCTTTGCCGTCGAACCCTCCTCCAAGCTACAGCGCCTCCAAGCGTTTCGGACTCCGGCTTTCCCCTGCGTTCGTTTGTATTGCGCGACCTTTTGCTCCGGCATTCCTTCTTTGCTAAGCAACTTTTTGTGGTGCTCTATGTGTACCTAGGGCTAAGCAACTTTTCTCATCATGTTATTGGTTTTAAGGGAAAATATATGTTGTGTTTGTTAACTTGATCTTGAAGTTGTTTAAATCAGCCTGGTTCGACAATACTTGCAATAGCTTTTTATCCATGACAATGTATATTTTCTTGTCTATAATGTTTTTGACAAATTTTTAGTGATTTTTGTATTCTTCAAGATTATAATTTTTTTACTCCTTATTAGAGCTTTGACTTCTGATGAATTTTGTCTTCTTGTGTGCAATTAGTTTTGTTGCATTTGTTCTGAAATGCATTCACTTTTGATCAAGGTAAAAAGGTTGGTAAAGACAATATAGCAAAATCGAAGGTCCAACAGCCAGGCAAGGAGGAACTAAGAAAGAAAATATGTGAGATTTTGAAGGAAAGTCGACTTTAATACCGTGAGTTACTTATACGAAGATTGTTTTTTTGTAGATTGCTACAATTATGCACACAACTTATTAGATTGTAGATTATAAGCAAAGTGCTTAAACTATCCTATTAGTAAAAATATTATACGCTGGCAATATATGGTTATGATGATTATGCTTTTGGTAAAATATCCATAGTATTGGTGATCTCTTCTATTTTCAAACAAATTCTCAATCCTATTAGTAAAAAATATTATCGAAGCTACTTTTTATGGTTATGATGATGCTTTTGGTAAAATATCCATAGTATTGGTGATCTCTTCAATTTTCAAACAAATTCTCAGTTGTTTGGATCTTATACTAACTTGAGTGTCCTATTTATTTGTTTCAGGCAACTTTCACAGACATTCTGAAGCTGTTAGGTATGTTATCTTCAGAACTCGTTTTCTTTATTTTCAGTCGATCAAATAATTTTGACAACAATTTTCTGTCAGCTACACATTACAAAGTGGATCTGACCTCACGAAAAGCATCAATAGAACTCATAATCCAAGAGGTAGAGGAGCTGACCAAATTGGCTGAAGCTGAAGAGGACGAGGATGACGAAGACTGAGAGGCGAAGCAGAAAAGACAGCTTGACGTGTTTTTTAACTAGCAAATCCACTTATGTAACGTTGTAATTTACTTGTAGCTGCAATGTGTTTTTATTCGTATGTGTAGATGTATCTGTGATAATTATGGTTCTGGTTGTAAACTAAACAATGGAAATTTTTACAGTTTCGGTGTATTTGTTTAGTATTAATGGACCAAGTTTATGTTATTTGACACATGATCATAAGTTAAGGATGTTTGCCGAAGGTAATTTGACCAAGTTAATTTCTCTGATTGCACAACTTCCCAATCAACATCAAATATTGGCGCTGGAAAACAATTTTGGCATCTACTACAGTGATCCTTGTTTATCTGGAGTTAGAACATTTAAAAAATTTACACTTAATTGTCTCGCTGACAAGAAAACAAGTACTTGAATGAAATTCAAATTGTTGTTTGCATTCCCAAGTATTTGTATCCCACACTATTGTAGTTTTGTCAGCCCAACAAAAAATATGGTGCCAAATTTGACCCATCTAACAATCTCCATAAAAAATATATGGCGGAAGGAAAACATAACCCTAAAATTTAAAAGAGAACATACAGCTATGCAAAAGTATATTTACCATCTGCGCTCCATATTCTTGCTAGTCCATCGTAAGAATGCAAAAGTATGCAAAATTTGACCCATCTTGCTACTTCATATCTAATTTATTTCAAAGTTCAACTCTTCAGAATAAATTTCCTCTTTTCTGAAGAAAGAAAAGAGGATCCAAGAACAAGTGTCGGCTGCAGCGGAAGTTCACGGCAGCGGAAGTGTCGGCGCAAGAACAAGTGTCGCTTAAAGTTCAGGTATTGTACCGTCGGCAACGCAGTCGGGCCGGTGGGGGATCGCCGGACCACGGCAACGCAGGGGCAGGCGCGAGATAGAGGGAGGCGACCACGAGAGAGAGACGCCTTGATGCTTCGACGAGGAATGGAATGGAGATGGATCTTCGCGACGAGGAGGGAGGCGGGCTTCGATTAGGGTTCTGCGAGAGAGGGAGTGAGGAAGCTGCGGACGCGAGAGGAGAGGAAAGCTACGGTTCGGCGAGAGAGGGAGAGAGGAAGCGAGGGTTCGGCGAGAGAGGGAGAGAGGTTGCTGCGGCGAGAAAGGGAGGGAGAGAGGAAGCTGCGGCGAGAAAGGGAGGGAGAGTTGAAGCTAGGGTTCGGCGAGAGAGGAAGAAGTTCACGAGTTTACCTCCGTTGCCACGTACGCTTCGCGAGTTTATTTCCTTTCCGTTGCCACGTACGCAGGTCCGCACTTCGCCCGCAGGCGGCGTCCGCAGCCGATCAGTTCTTTATATATATATATATATATATATATATATATATATATATATATATATATATTTTTTTTTTGTCTCAATGTTTATATATATATTTTTTTTGTCTCAATGTTTATGTGCATGACTTTATGATTTTAGTCGACCTCAGGTCAGTCTGGTTTGCTTTCAACCTCCGAAGTTGTTGATTGTGATTGGTAAATATAACAGTGGAAAGAAGGTCCATTTGATCTGTTGAACTTGGGAAGGTGTTAATTGGCCAATCTTGCCTTTTTTAGTATGTTTATGCGCATGACTTCCTGGACCTTTAGATTATACAGGATGTTCTTCCTTTATTGTTTGAAATTTCAAGTTCATTAGGACAACATTTTGCCTTTATTAGCATGCTCATTCTCCTGGACAAATGCAAAATATGTAGGTACGAGCAGAAAACAATTAAATTGGTTGGGCACCATAACTGAACTACTATTTATTTATTTATATTTTTCAGTCATGATCTGCTGACAATGGGATGCTAACTTAACCATGGAATTTTGTTGCGACTTTTAATTACTAGTACTCCATGTGTACGGGAATTGGATTTATATGTAATAGCTGTTAGAATTTTCTTATGTTTTCTTGAGCTATTTATATTCTTCAATTATCTTATTCTGTATCGTTTTCACTTTTCATGATGACATCTTATTCTGAATTGTTAGTCATGCGCATATGTACTAACATATTGCATTGCTCTTTTAGTTGAGTTGAAAAAGCAGAGTGCATGTTCTGTTCAACTTGTCAACAAATCCAATGATTTTGTTGCATTCAAGGTGAATTCTTTATTCTTAAGACTAGAGACATGAACAGAGTTTATTTGTTCTTCATCCCATTTCAATGTTGTCTCAAAATCATATTCCTAAAATTGCTTGCTTGTTACTGCATTGTGTTTGTAAATATAAATGACTATAATTACTAGCTATATAAAGCTTAAAACTCTATCTTACAACAATTTATTCTCTCATGCCAAACTCATTGTAGAGTAACATATTCTATCGTGTCTCCATATGTATATTTGTCTGACTCTGTATGTTCTATTATATCGTCAACTCTCATGTTATTTAATATTTTTAGTTAATTTTAATTGTTAATACTTGACATGCTTAACTTTCCCTTGATAAATGCTGTAAGATTCCCCAACAATTTCAATCTACATTGAATATGGTCTCTGAATTTTGTCGATGTAATGGCACTTTAAAGTTTTTTCTTGTGAAATTTGATTGAATTAGTACCATGTTTGCCAAGTTAAAACTACATCTCCTAAGGGATATTGTGTTCGTCCAAATACAGGAATCATTCTTCCAAGATCAACACGTGAGTTCATAGGTTTGATTTCTCACTTCTCTTTGATTGCAATTCTACATGCTGTGATGTACCTGATTTTTAGACATGGTAATTATCATACATTATGTACTTTTAATGGGGCACGCAACAATGGAATGTTGGGCTTTTGGGCCGCGGGCTGCAAGTACTTTCCAATTTACCCTAGCGACCGATAGAAAACTTCCGTGAGGTTGAACCAGTCACCCTAGATTCGATATTACCCTGGCTCATCATTATGCACTTTAAACGCTGTGCTACTACAACAATCGGGAATTGTTTTATCCCCTTGCGAATAGATAGGCATGCTCAAGGCCTCACATATTATTGGCTATTGGCTAGCTTTAACATGCAATATACTACTAATATCAGGTAAGATCTTCACTCTAAGAAGACCCTTCTCACGAAATACGTTGACAATAAACAAAAAGCAAACAACTCAGTTTTTGGAAAACAAAGTAGTAAACCAGTTAAAGATATGTTCTGATACTGGAATACAAGATATCCCCTACCATGAAAATACTTTTTATATTATTCATGCACTACTTGTAACCAATTTCATTTTTTTCTTCTTATTCAATAAAAAATTGACAATGTGTAAACGGTATTGATTTAGAATCATATTTAGGCTTGGCTTTTTTATGTGTCTGTTTTCCAAAATCCCATAAATATATCATTTCAATAGTGAACACGCCGCATATGCTGTAGGTGAAGCATGCTTTATTTTTCTAAATAATATGAAATTGACAATGCTTTACCATGCATATGCTGTAGGTTAGCATACACTCGGGAATATCTTAAATAATTCTTAAGAATAGAAAATAGCATTTAAAAACCAGTTGATATGCATTTCAAATTTAGGAATCTTTTCTTATTGTCTTTATTTCAATTTGATTGCTCTCTGTGTTTGTTATTTACATGATAACGCAGTCACATTTCAATTACTATGCAAGCATCAAAGAAAACCCACCTGATATGCAGTTAAAAGATAAGTTCCTGATTCAGACCACAGTTGTTCCTTATAAAACAATTAACGAGATTTTTCTAACCTCGGACGACCGGTCCTGTCTCACGGAAATTTCCCACCGACTGTCAGGGTAAATCGGGAAGCGCTCGCAATGTGCGGTTTAGAAGCCCAGCGTCCCAGGGTTCGCGCCCCATTTGGAGGAAATATTCCTACAAATACGCCATAGCTGGGGATCGAACCACGAATGTCTGGGATAGCGACTAGTCATCCTACCGCTGCACCATAGCCCCGGAGGCACAATTGTTCCTTATGGTAGCCTGGATGAGGGCATTAATACAGCAGTAATGCGAACTCTTGCCTTCTGAATATGTAGTGTATGGTTGGCTCTGTGTTGATAGTGCTCTTACTTGGCTCATCAGTTCTCAACAGAAACTGGAAGGTATATCCAAGAGAACAAGTTGTGAGTTGTTCTTGTCAGTCCACCACATTCTCCAGAGGTAGAAACAAACAACGAGGTTTTGAAGCAGGATCTAGCCTTTAAATTGGAGCAAACACTCATGCAGGTACTGAACTTGGAATAGCTAACTTTACCCCATTCAATGTAACTGATATTGGAGTCTTCTTTTATGTTTATGTTGCTCCTTTATTCTGGGAAACTCTACTCTAGCTAACTCAATATTTGGACGTTATCCACTACATTACTGGTATATGTACCATCTAATGATGAATTTTTAATTGATAATTTACCATTCTACATTTAACTCAGGATCGTGTGCTTGCTCTTTACTTTTAGTTAGAATCATCCATATCATTTGCATTATCTTGGATATGGCAATTGTTACTTTTTTCATACAACTAAAGCTCATTAAATCAACTAAAGTTCGTGAACCTTGCTGTTTTTATTCAGGTTGCTAAGACATTGATGACTTGAAGTTCGCACTTTGTTTCTACTTAGTTGGCTCTCTGCTAATTAACAACCATAGATTGACCTTGAATATGCATTTCATAATTTGCTTCATCAAGCAGAATAGATAGTTCATTCTCCTTCATTGTAAAGTAGGTCAAATAACTATTTCTCAAGTTCATGCAAGGAAACAATTACTCTATTATGATCACTTTCCTTGAGCAAAACTGTTCAGTTATTACTGATAGAATCTCTGCTTATTTCCCTTGCATTTCCAGGCTCTGCTAAGAAGATATACTGCAAAGGGGCAGACAGGTATGCACTGAACTCATGATTCACCATCTCGAAGATGAAAACTATCGACTCCTATAAAATCTTAATTAGACACCATACCTGTAGAAAAATATTAATATCCGAAACTCAAATATTATTCTTGACTGTACACACTTAAAGATTGTCTGAAATTACCTTTGAATCTTAAAATAACCAGAGTTTCCTATTGATAAATGATGCAGATGTATGAACACATTTTATGAGATTTGAAAGGGCTGGTTAGCGTTGAAATAGGTCCCCACGGGATAGACTGATAGTTAATACGTGGATGTTGCTACTTTGAGCTATGAGAGTTAAAAGTTGACAAAGTCAGTATATCCGTCTTCCCATGCACGAGTCACAGCATCTGGGCTAGCAACTCGCATGATTTATCACATCTAAAGTTTTTATTCTGATGTCAAAATATCTCCTATCTATCCGTTTAGAATTGGGATATTTCGATATGGAAATAAAAATCTTAGAGACATTTTGATATTAATAAAATTTTAGAAAAATATTTTTAAAATTATATAATATATTTAAAAAAAGTTTCTGGTTAGAATTTGATCCCTCCGAAGGGGAAATTTGAGCAACGATAAGGGTTTGGATCTCACAAGGTAGCTAATATTCATATTGGATCTTTGCTAATGAAAAAAAAATGTAATTTCCTATTCAATTCTATGCTGTTATCTTCCATGTCTCTTGATAAGTAATATTTTTTTATTAAATTATGTAGAAAAATTATCAAAATGATATTAATATTGGTGATTTTTATACAATTTCAATACACTTTACTATAAATAGTACGTATTTTTAAATATCAAAAATTAAACTAAAAATTCACCATTATTCTTAGCTTTGGCTTCTTGCCTAATAGTGAAGATTCACCATTTACTTTGGTTAGTCAGCATTAACGTTTCGTTTATTGTTGTTCAAAAATATTGGCTTCCAATTAACTATTACTTTAATAGAGATTAAGTGATCAATTGGCGGATGCTATATATAAGTTTTAAATAATTGACAAATTATATATTATACGAAAATATGCAGATTACTGTAGTTGTTCTAATCTTGTAAGTGTTCATGGATATTTTCATTAATCCAATAAACACGTTCCGTAACGATGCAGCGATATTTTTTCAGTTTCTCAGACATTAAAAATTTAGAACTGTCGAACAGGTCAATCCGTGGTGAATTAAGTCGGCCATTTGATAAGACATCTTGGCAGATTGAGAATTAAGGTTGGTTGGGCGGGCCAACCCACAAACAAAATAAATAAATAAATGTATAAAAAACTAAAAATTCTCCTAAAAAAATCAAAGACCGTGATTAATCAAATTTATCATTGGAGTAGAATGTTTTTAATTTTAATTATAAATCAGCGTAGGATGTTTTTATTTTTAATTATAAAAACTCATACTAATTCTTGAATTTTGAAATCTATTGCTCTGAATTGTGAGTTCTTGAAATGTTTGTCAAAAATTTGAACAATATTATTATTTTTACAAAATAAATATTGCTCTTAGCTTCCACTTAACCCATCTTTCGCTTGGTCATAGGTAGATAAATGTATTATATATCAACGAGACAGGACGAGTGATTTAAATGAATTAATATGATTTTAATCAATTCACTTAAATTATTTGGTGAGATGGGTCAATTTGATGGCCTCAATCCTATTGAGGGCTCTACTAAGGATTAAGTTTTCATCTTCGATGAATTAACTGATAACTTAGTGTTTGACTAATGATTAATGAGGTTGTTTTAATCTCTGGTGATCGGTCCGGTTTCACGGAAGTTTCTCATCGACGGTTAGGATAAATCGGAAAGCGCTCGTAGTGGACGTTCTAGAAGTCCATTGTCTTAAGGTTCGCGCCCCATTTGGAGGAAAAATTTTTACAAATATGCCGTAGCTAGGGATCGAACTACGGATGTCTGAGATAACGATTAGTCACCCTACCGCTGTACCATAACCCCGGAGGTATTGGGATCTAATGAGTGTTTGATCTAAAAACATTAGGGCGATGGATTATCTACTATCAGTCATTCCTGATTTATTCTAAGATTGATGGATGATTTTTTTTTTTATAAAATCTGATCGATAAAAAATTAACCGATCTAAATTAGATATTTAATGTCAATTTAAAAAAAATTAATCCAATAAACATGGGTTCGACGTTGCCAAACAAGATCATAAGGGGCCCACATTATTTCTCCACCGCTATTGGTCAATAAACGACATTTATGGAAATCAGCAAAAACGATCAACGAACATTTCCTTTGTAAGGATTGGAAAAAAGGGCTCTTCACTCAATCTGCTCGAAGGGCCCAAATCCATCCGTCAAATTTAAGTCTCATAATCTGCACCATTAAAAATTTAACGGATAAGATTAAATAAATCAGATCTGATGGTTAGATATAGCTTCACATGGACTATGTTCTTTGCCATATGGAGGGATTGGACCGTAGGAGTCCGAACGAGGGAGGCCATTCGATGGGGGCCATAAATAGAAGGGGGAGAGCTTCTTCCGAGGAAGCAGCGGAGAGGAGCAACGAGAGGGGGCGAAGGAAGATGGAGAGGATGGAGAGCTTCCTGAAGCGGAACTTCGAGGTGGCGCACAAGAACCCGTCGGAGGACGCGCAGCGGCAGTGGCGGAGGGCCGTCGGCGCCGTCGTCAAGAACCGCCGACGCCGCTTCCGCATGGTCCCTGATCTCGACAAGCGATCGGTCGTCGAGGCCAAGAAGCTAAAGATCCAGGTAACAAAATCGATCCATAACCTCTCTCTCTCTCCATTGTTTGACCGGATCGGACTTGGTTCTGGCGGCATTCCGATGCGATTGCATTTTTGTTTTGTTTTTCTCATTCTTCTTGCCGCGCGTAATTGGGGATCTCGATCGCGTCCCTTTCATTCTTTCGAGGAACGGGGCGCGCACTCTATCGCACGTATGCTGGAATTTCCGCAATGCGCTTGTTGCCCGATCACGATCACATTAATTGGTCGTCGCCGGCCAAATCTTCCGGAGAAATATGGCAAACTGTAACTTCAGCTTTGAAGATTGAAAATTTAAAACTTCCATTAAATTTCGTGGTTGACCTCGAACGTTGTTCAAAGTCTTCTATTGGCTTGTCTCCTCATTGTTATGTTTTTTTATTGACCTTGACTTTGTCTCAAACCAGGGAATTGTGGTGTTAGTTAATTGCGAAGCAAAAAATGAATAAAAACTATGGAGCTTGAGGATAAAATTTAAAAAGTATGTTTCATTTTAAGGACAATTGACATTTTTTTAAGGCCTGACGTACATATCACAAGTTCAACTAACACTCAATACACGCTTCGGAAGATTCCGATCATAGTACGAATATTTCTGCTGCCGTTCTGCATTCATAATTAATTATTTTCAGTAATTTTGTTTTTCATGTTTCACACATACATACACACATATATGTATAGATTTGAATATATACGTGCATATAGGTACATGCTTATAGTATAAGTGTGCATGACCTTTAATGACATGACATGAATGCATATCGGAAAATGCATCTCTCTCTCACTTGTGTCTTTGGACGCATGCTGAGAGAACCATGTTCTGCAACACGGCATGAAATTTTTTCTAGGTGGCAAAAGGCGAATCGTTCGCCCCAATGCCCCCATCAATTCGTCCCAGGGTCAACACGGAGGAGGTAAATCACGGGGGCTACTAGTCCGGATGCTGTAGCTAGCACGTGGGGAGGGTGGGCATACTGGCTTTGTCAGGATTTGACCCCCAGACCTCTTGAGATGAAATTTCTTCTTAAATCTTCTGTATTGAACCTGTTAGTACCATGTCGATGTATTATATTTGGGAGAATTTCAGTAACGTCTTATTTCTATCTCTCTGCTTCTCACTAATATATAGATTGTTTCTCCCAGATTATTCGTAGAGAATTTCATTGACAAGCATCTTTCTATAGATTATAATATTAGAATGTTATCCCGTGTCATTGGCTTATAATTAAGAATATGACTATTTGAATGCTTTAGAATAATAAAATGGTAGGCTGTGGCATATACACAATCGTATAATTTTCTTAAAATCACAACATTAAATTCAAATATTAGAAAGGGTAGGTGTGTGTTGAGATCAAATAATAACACATAAAGAAAATAAGATTATGGAAACAATACAACACTAATATTGGAGCAAAATATCATAACGCTAACCCAGACGGTCTAGTATCGCGGCCACTTACTAGATACAGGCAGGTAAATCACGGGGATATTTTGCCGTAGCATAGTGGGCCTTTGCATAGGAGAGATCAGACACCTAACGATACATTTTGCACCTATTGAAATTGATTCCAAGGCCAATTAATACAACACTAATACAAATTATTTAATGTGATTTAAGATTATATAAGTTCCTATGCCTATAGTTCTTTCATGTTTAGTGTGACATCCATGATTAGAATTACCAATCCGCTCCTTTAATCGAGGTAATGGAGCAAACCTCTGCTAATAAGTAATAACCTAGAGATGTACAAGGAAAAATTTCACAAGAATCAAATTCGACCCAACCAATGGGCCAATTAATCAGTTTTTCTTCTTACGCTTAATTGTTTTTTATTGTTGCAATTCAATTTGAGATGTATCATTGTATTTATAAGATTTAACGTTGCATTTGTTTTTTAGTTTTTTTTGTGCAACTTAGTTAGTAACTTGATTTTTGCAAATATTTTATTATTTATCTTCTGCTGCAAATTATTTTTTACATTACAGTACTCACCTCTATCTAATTTTTGATCGAGTTATTAATTTTTATAAAATTTAGTGAAATGTCTATTATAAGTTCCAGTACGAGACTCTATGTGTGGTTTGCCTTAATCTCATCAAAGTCAATTTTCCTTCTGTCAGTCTTCATATTAACGTATATTCCTTCTCAAGGCATATTAAACAACAATTAGTTTATATTTTTTGTGATTGGTAAAAGTAATTCTCATTAGATTCCCTTAAATGTCCCACAAATGGACACTTGCAAGATTGGGTGAAGCTAATTATCGTCTAGCCGTTATGCACTTACTATTGGTAGGGGAGAATAGTGTAGTAGATAAATTATTTTTTTAGCCTTTATGTTTTTTTAAAAATTGTAGACCTATCATTATGCATTTACTAGCCGTTATAAATTAGGAGCATTTGAAGGGGAGCCTTGACGCAATAGTAAAGTTGCCGCCTTATTACTAAAAGATAACGAGTTTGAGTCCTGAAATAGCCTCTTACATTACAAAGTAGGGTAAGGCTGCGTACAATAGACTCTTCCCTGGAATCCGCATGGCGGAAGCTTCATACACCAGGTTGTCCCTTTTTATAAATTAGGAGCATTTAGACCCTGGTGTTTTTTGGAGAGTAAGATAGGGAAATGAGTCATTGTTTCCTCTAGCGACCCTCAAATTCACATGTAAATCAATCTTCAATTTAGATATATTTTCTCTTTCTTAGCTTGTTCTTGTGTTATATTGGTCGTCTTGTTACTGCATCACCTTGAATGATTTCTCATGTTGAGTGGGTTACCTTGCCCCCACGGACATAGCTGAGATGGTAAGAGATTGGTAAATTGTCATTAGAGGTCTTGGGATTCGAGCCACGGGGCTGGTGGGTGTAAATCTCTGCACCCTGTGTAAAAAGTCTCTCCTCCTCAATCTCTTGCCTTCTCAGTCACCGTGATTTACCTCCTCCGTGTTAATCCTGAGGTGGGCTGGTGGAGACACTGGGGGCGAGCGTTTCGCCTTTTGTCACTCGTGTTGAGTGAGTTACCTATTCTATACACAATATATGTTCTTGTTTTCCAGATCATTAATTGTTGTTTAGTTTTATGTATTGGAAATCTGTTGGCCAAATTACCATTTTTTTTTAAAAAAAATATGGTTGAAATACCATGGAGCAGCTGATGAAGCATAAAACAAAGTTAAAAAACATATTCTTGGTTCTTTCAAAAACATAGCAAGTTCAGCTGTGTGACATGGCTCCAAGCGCAAACAATATTCATTGCATTCTCTTAAATGATAGTTGTCCCTTGGTTGCTATTCTAATCAAGTGAGCTGCTCTTGATAGATATGCTAATGGCACATATTATCTGTGCAGGAAAAAATCCGAGTTGCTCTTTATGTACAAAGAGCTGCTCTGCAATTTATTGACGGTATGAACTCAGTTTACCGAATGGCAGAAGTTTAGTCTTCCAGTTCTTGTTTCAATCGTAATTTTCTTTGATGCAGCTGGGGCACAAACTGAATACCATCTTCCAGAAGAGGTAAGAAGAGCCGGTTTTTATATAAACCCAGATGAGTTGGCATCTATTGCCCGTGGACATGATAAAAAGACATTGAAGAAACATGGAGGAGTTCAAGGAATTGCAAGAAAGATCTGTGTTTCTCTTGATGATGGCATAAAAACAACTGACATATCCATCAGACAGGAAATTTATGGCGTCAATAAATATGATGAGAAGCCTCCACGTAGTTTCTGGATGTATGTATGGGATGCATTACATGACTTGACATTGATCATTCTCATGGCTTGTGCATTTGTATCTGTAGTTGTAGGGCTTGCCACTGAAGGGTGGCCTAAAGGTATGTATGATGGAATAGGAATTACCCTCAGCATTTTCTTGGTAGTGACAGTGACTTCAGTGAGCGACTACAAGCAATCATTACAGTTCAGAGATCTGGATAAAGAAAAGAAGAAGATCTCTATTCAGGTTACTAGAGATGGCTACAGGCAAAAGGTATCTATTTATGATTTAGTCATTGGGGATATAGTTCATCTTTCGATTGGAGATCGAGTTCCTGCTGATGGGTTATATACATCTGGATATTCCTTGTTAATAGATGCATCAAGCTTGTCCGGAGAGAGTGAACCAGAGTATGTGTCAAATGGAAAACCATTTCTACTAGCGGGTACCAAGGTGCAAGATGGATCCGCTAAAATGCTTGTCACTTCTGTCGGAATGAGGACAGAGTGGGGAAAACTAATGGAGACATTGAGTCAGGGTGGAGATGATGAAACACCCCTGCAAGTCAAACTCAATGGTGTTGCAACAATAATAGGAAAGATTGGTCTAGCATTTGCAACAATGACATTTTGTGTTTTGTTAGGAAGGTTTTTAATTAATAAGGCATATCATATGGGCTTCAAATGGTTTCCGGCAGATGCATTAACAATACTCAACTATTTTGCTATTGCTGTCACTATCATTGTAGTTGCAGTTCCTGAAGGGCTACCTTTATCAGTAACATTGAGTCTTTCTTTTGCTATGAAGAAGCTTATGGATGAGAAGGCTCTAGTGAGGCATCTGTCTGCATGCGAGACCATGGGATCTGCTAATTGCATTTGCACCGATAAAACTGGTACTCTGACAACTAATCACATGATTGTAGACAAATTATGGATGTGTGAGATATCGAAATCTATTCGGGGTACTGAGACTTCTACCTATCTCAAGTCGGTCATTTCTGAAGAAGTTTTAGGAGTCCTTTTGCAATGTATATTCGAGAATAGTACCTCCGAAGTGGTGAGAGACAGAGATGGAAAAGCCACCATACTGGGTACGCCAACAGAAACAGCATTGCTAGAGTTTGGTTTGGACTTGGAAAGGTATCTAGAATTCAAACATGGGAATTGCAGTAAACTGAAAGTCGAGCCTTTCAATTCAGATAAAAAGAAGATGTCTTCCCTCATCAAATTACCCAGTGGAGAGATTCGTGCTTTCTGTAAAGGTGCATCTGAAATTGTCCTACAGATGTGTGACAGTATAATTGACAGTCAGGGGAAAACCATAGCTTTATCTGAAAAAACCAAGGAGGATATTATGAAAGTCATCAACAGCTTTGCTTGTGATGCATTAAGGACACTTTGCTTGGCTTTTAAAGACATACGAGTTAATCAGGATGATGAACAAATCCCTGCTGCTGGTTACACACTGATATCTGTTTTTGGGATCAAAGATCCAGTTCGCCCAGGAGTGAAGGAAGCTGTGCAGGCTTGCATAGCTGCTGGTATTAAAGTTCGGATGGTAACTGGGGATAACATAAATACAGCTAAAGCTATAGCAAAAGAGTGTGGCATTCTGACTGAAGATGGTTTAGCCGTAGAAGGACCAGAATTTCGAAGCAAGAGCCCTGAAGAGATGAAAGATTTAATTCCTAAACTTCAGGTTTCTTTGCTAAACTAATGAGAATACTACCGACTTACCTTCAATATGGTGTTTCTTAATGTCTAAACTACACTTGCTTCTACTTTTATAAAAAGATGTTATCTATATGCCCTTTACAGGTATTAGCCCGGTCTCTGCCTTTGGACAAACATACTCTAGTAACCAGGCTGAGAAAGACGTTTAATGAAGTTGTGGCAGTTACAGGTGATGGCACAAATGATGCTCCGGCGCTACATGAGGCGGACATTGGCTTTGCAATGGGCATTGCAGGCACTGAGGTATTTGCAACCCAAGTTTCTTTCCCATTTATTTCCAAGATCCAGGGAAACTTTATTCAGCCTCTGATTTTTGCCATTGTGGATCTTAGTATTGATTCATTATTTTTTATTAACTGAAAATAGTGACAGACAATTCAATCAAATTCCAAGTAATAATTACTTCATCCTATTTGTACAACCGAGTTGGGCCTCACCTAAGGCCCAGATTTGTGTGTGTGCTGCGTGTGTGCGTGTTGTTACGTTTAGGTTCCTTCTTTACGGACAACATTAATCATGCTAAATCAGCAGAAAAAGAAATTCTCACTTTTGTGCCGAAGGGATCACAAAAAACCATTATCTTCTTATTGAATATATTGCAATAATTCTATACCATCCCAGAACTTGGGTTTCCAGTCTTAACTAAGAAAGAGATGTTTCTGAAAGATTCCTAGCATAAAGCAGCACTATGGCATCAAATTTTGATTTATGTTTATACAGTTTTTGCTACATACAACTTTGAATTTTATGCTAATCCAATTACAGAAAATCAAATTTCTTTTATCCATACTTTATCTGACTAGATAAGCAAGGTCTAGACTTTGATTTTAGTGCTAGTTTCGATATCAGCATTCATCTATGTTGTGCTGTGCCAACACTCACCCCAAGTCAATCCATTGCCAGAAAATTACAACGATTGTTCAGAACCATTAAAACGGAACTTTTCTGCTTTTTAATTTTCAACTATTGCTATGATGTTTAGTCACCTTTGTTTGGTATCTGAATTTGGATTATTGATCATGTACAGGTAGCTAAGGAGAGTGCTGATGTTATCGTCCTAGATGACAACTTCACTACTATAATTAACGTAGCCAAATGGGGTCGTGCAGTTTACATCAATATACAAAAGTTCGTTCAATTCCAGTTGACGGTTAACGTTGTCGCTCTGATGCTCAATTTTATTTCTGCATGCATCACTGGTACTCCCCATCCTTATTAAAAAATATTAGATTTTTTTTACTTTGGCCCTTGAAGACTACTTTCTTTTTTAAATGCCCCTAAAGTTTTAAAATTGTCAAAATATGTTTTAGCAGTTTTTAAAATACTCAGGATACTTTGATAATTTTAAATTTCGATAGACTTGTTATGAAATGAAAATTTTCCTATTAAAAATGTTACTTTTTTTTTAAAAGTTAGTTTCTCGCTCATTGGTTATACAGTTTCCATTCATGCAACTTTTAGGTAGTGCTCCTCTCACTGCAGTCCAGTTGCTATGGGTGAACATGATCATGGACACACTGGGTGCTCTGGCATTAGCAACCGAGCCACCAAATGATAGTATGATGAGAAGACCACCTGTTGGGAGGGATGATGATTTCATCACCAAAGTCATGTGGAGAAACATAATTGGGCAGAGCATATTTCAACTGATAGTGTTGGGAGCTCTAATGTTTGATGGAAAGAAACTTCTCAACATTGAAGGTCCAGGTTCCGACATCATTCTCAATACATTCATATTCAACACGTTCGTTTTTTGCCAGGTCAGTTTCTATTCAATTCCTAATACACAAAATATTTTGTTTGTTAGACGAAAATTTCTAAAATCTAATCGACCTTTCATTGTAAAGTTCCACTCAGATAGATTTAGGCAGCATTTGATTCATAAAAATTTCCATATTTTTCATTTTGTTCTCAATTTGAGGAAACAGGGGGAAATGAATATGAAATGTCGGTGCCATGTCCACAATTCATTAAAAAAAAAATGTTCTTCCGAGTTTCATGTAATTCTTTTCTAATAAACTAGGTTTTTCTAGGAAATGAATGACTCCTGTTTATTCTGATCAAACAGTTTCCTTTTCCTTGACATTTAATTACGTCGATTCAAATTGTTTTAAACTTATACTCCTGATGTTTCAGGTTTTCAATGAGATTAACAGTCGTGAAATGGAGAAGATAAACGTGCTGAGTGGTATATTTGGCAATTGGATCTTTGTGCTCGTCTTAACATCAACAATCCTATTCCAAGTTATCATAGTGGAGTTCCTTGGGGACTATGCAAGCACAGTCCCTCTCAGTTGGCATTTATGGTGGCTCAGCATTGTGATCGGCGCCGTTAGTATGATCGTTGCCGTGATCTTGAAGTGGATTCCAGTCGATTCCTACAACGGCATAGTTCACTGCAAGAATGATTATGAGCCACTCCCTAGTGGTCCAGAAGCAGTCTAACCACAGAAGAAATACCAATTCTAAACCCTTAATGACGTCTAATAATTTTAAACCCTTGTCTAGTATGAAAGACAATTCTCAAACACAAAGAAAGGTCATTCCGCAGTCGGAATTTCACCAGGTAACAGCCATTTTGCTCTTAGGTTAGGACTATGACAAGGGACTCAGAATTTTGAGCTCCAATTCTTTGAGGACTATGAATTAACAACAGCAGCACCTGATGTTAGTTTATTATTTGATTCATGAATTGTATATAAAATTCCACCTTGGTTCGAGGTGGACTTAGTATTTATATTTCGGTTCTGTGTTCAATAAATTCTCTGTTTGTGTTAAAGCCTAATGTAGAATATGAATTGTTGTTTGCATTTGAGATACCTATGAATCCATAACCATGTTCTTTTTACCGAGGGACATCTTAAGTTTCCTCTACTCTTAGCAAGCGATTATCTGATTGAATTCATTCAAGGCATTTAAGGTTTATGCTTTATCTATTGTATCTTGGATATGATCTATGACTACATAGCTGTAGTTTTGAAGATTTTGGAAAGTCATATTTACACTCGTCTTAATGTAAAGCTCTATGATTGTAGTGGTTCAAGTGACTTTTTTTTTGTTGGCTGTGTTGTCACTTACTTTGCCTATAGTCTTCATTCTTTTCCATGAAGCTCTTAATTGTGCATAATTCTTTTTAACGCGTGGCTAATTGCAATGGTAGTCGATCCGGTCGAGTGTTAGGCCCTTAGTAGGGCGAGCCTTTATCGGGGGCGGCGGATGTAAAGTCGGGCGACCGGTCAATGAATCAAGTGGGCTCCACACATTGGGCCGGCCTAATCGGTCGGTATCCAACAGCCCGCCAAGACAAGCGGTTTGGTCGACGAGATGCACTCCATATGAATACTCCCCCGTCTAAGACCGAGACGGAAGGGCCAGCTCCAAGCGAGTTTGCCGGTCGGCTACTCTGACCAGATCGGCCGATCGGCTGAACTCTCAGCCGGATTACCAGACTTTTCCTCTAATGAGATCGCCAAACAAACTAGGTCAGACCTTCAAGTCGCGTCAGGACAATCCTGGTCGGCGGGGCGGTTGACCGCATCCTCAATTCGGTCGAAATTCAGATTCTGTACTCTGTCATGTGGGATATGGTTCTGGTAGTGCATGACTCGATGAGATATGAGAGGTGACGGACATACAGGATAATTACTGTGACAAACCTTACAGGTAGCTCACATAGACTGATGGGGATAATATGATTGATGAGTGCCCGTAATCGCCATCTCTGCCATAATCTCGGCCCGACACCGACGAACACCTAGAAAAATCTTGGGAAGATCCTAACATCAATGTGATAAGACGTCTTAATCAAAGGCATTTATAAAAGAGGTCCTCCACGCGCAAGGGAGCTCTCTTCTTCAACTCCAGCTCTCGTTTCTTTTCCTCTCCATTAATGATCTAACTTGATCGTCGAAGTACTTGCGCTGGAAATTCTCAGTCAACCTCTAACGATTTTCTTTCCCCGTAGTTCGTTGGAGCTTTACATTGACCACCCGCCAGTCGATCAACAACCTTGTAGTCCTCCCTTGGTCAGCACCAGCACCTTTCACTTTACAACAAGATCAGTAGTCTAGTCTTATGTTTTCTAGATCTTCATTTTTTTTCATAAATAGAGTAATATTGCCCACAATATAGTACAGCTACAGTGGAAAATATTTCGTGGGATCGGATCATTCATTCGAGGTTCGACGTTATCCAACCCTATTAATCATTTTTACAGTAGAAAACATTTAAAAGAATATATAAGAGAATCAAAATTTAATATTTTGATGATCGACCTCTTAGTATATATTAAAGAGAAGATTGTCTATTTTTTTAGGATTAGTCGTGCGAAATTTTGATACAAAGATTATATTAAAAAAAAAGGGGGTCATTATGGGTTGGTAATTTTGAAGACTCTGCCTTATTGTGTATGCGAAAAATGAAACGAAAACAAAAAAAAAAGTATTTTGATAAATCTTCAAATAAGCCGTGCATTTGGTTATAATTGCCTAAATACACCAAGGGATGCTCTATTGTCTGACTGGTTTGATATCTGCCTGTGATATTATTATAATAGGTTATTCGTTCGTTATAAACCCCTTTGATATAATTTTCATATTAAAATGATATTACTTCAACATCAAACATTATTCAAATTCTAACCTATGTATATTATAATAAAATTAAAATATGCTAATAAATACACTTAATTTAAATTTATTATAAATAATTAATATTATTATAAATAATGAGGAAAAAATAATAATTATTATGATATTTAATAATATATATTATATTTGATTTTATTGGTTTTATAGTATAATAAGATTTTTTTAGAATTAAAAAAAATAAAAATTTTAACACCAAATATGATGCGTGAATAGTGCATCATCAGCTTTCATGATTCACTATTCCTACACTAAATTTGATGTAGGAATTTAGTGTTTAGGTTAGAGAGAAATGATGTACATTTTACATCAAATATAGTATTTTAGTGTATGAATTGAAGATGTTCTTAACTCTATGCTAAGGGTTGATACGTTGGACAAAATATTTCGTAATTTATCTTTTTTTCGGATGAGATAATTTTAGAGGGAGCTCAAGGTAAGGATTATTAATTTTTTTATAACACAAGTATCCAGCTCTTATAATTTAATTAGCGATTGGTTGTAAGAAAATTTTTCATCGATTCTAAAAGTAAATCAAAGGAGAGTTGTAGTAAGTCGTGACAGCTGACCTTCATAGTCTCTATAAAACCGTCCAATATTAAATAATACAAATTCATGATTTTTTTTCGAAAGATAATTTAGTCCATGATCATCCGGTTTAAATTTTTTCATTAAATTAAATGCTAAGATATAACATCGATCTATGACATTTAATTTATCACTTTTTTGATAAAAGATAATGGTATTCATCCCAGATGAATAATGCTTAGTGTTAGAAAATAATAAAAATCTAATTATTACAATTACTTTCAGATCTCATAACCATAATATCATAGTTAATGATTCCGTTTCAAGGACATCACTTTATCACCTTTTTATTTTTTATTTTTAGTTTTTTTTTTTTGGACAATAGCATATGAACATGGGATAATGATCCGACCCAAAAAATTTCCACCGATCACCTGGATAAATAAGAAAATGTTCATGGTAGGCGATCTAAAAGTCCAGTGTCCCAGGGTTCACGTCTTATTTGGAAAAAAAATTCCTATAAAATACACTATAACTAAAGCTTAAATCATGAATATCTAAAATAATGATTAATCATTCTACCGTTATACTATAATCCCGGGTACTTTATCACCTGTTTTTGCTGTCACAGATAGAAGCTCCTTTCTGCTTTTGCCAATCACAATGAAGATAAATTTGAAGTAGATTCGATTTGTGCTCCATTTGCATCACCTTTAAATGGATAAGCAAGGTTTTTAAAACTTTGGATAATTGGTTCGGTTTTATGAAAACTTTTTATTAGCCGCTGGGATAAATCAGAAATACTTATGTTGAGCGGTCTAGAAGTCCAACATCTCAGAATTCGTACCTCATTTAAGAAAAATTTTGATAAAATACGTCGTAGTTGGGGATCGAATCACGAATATCTGAGATGATAACTAGTCACCCTTCTACTGTACCATAGCCCTGGAGGCACGGTGGTTAGTGCGTGAATATTGTCACCTTGAAGTCTGGGGATTAAAATTTGACAAAGCTAACGTGTCTTCCCTCCCTACGCACTAGTCACAACATCCAGATTAATAGCTCTCATAATTAACTTTTTTCGTGTTAGTCTTGGGTCTTTGAGATGGGTTGATGAGGATGTTGGCGGCGAGCGAATCATTTTTTTGCCACTTGAATGGATAAGAAAAAATTATATTTTCGCATAATGTAATTGATCAAAACCCTGAGAAAAGCCCTATTGCTGTCTGTCTCGACTCTCCGACGCATCTTCTCGCGCCGCCGCCTCAAGCCGGGGAGGCGTGGGATTCGATCTCTTCGAAGCATGACACTCTACCTTCTCTTCGAGTCAGCCTCTGGCTACTCGCTTTTCCATGCCTACGGCCTCGACGAGATCGGCCAGAACACGGAGGCCGTCCGGAACTCCGTCCTTGATCTGACTCGCTTCGGTAAGGTCGTCAAGCTCGCTGCTTTCCATCCCTTCTCCTCCGCGCTCGACGCCCTCAACCAGTGCAACGCCATATCCGAAGGTCAGAACTCGTACTCAAGACGTCCTCTTCGATTTTTTCATTCCTATGATGCCCGTTGGTGATATCTCGAGATCTTCGTGTGAGTTTAGGGCTTATGACCGAGGAGTTGAGGAATTTCTTGGAGCTGAATCTTCCCAAGGCGAAAGAGGGGAAGAAGGCAAAGTTCAGCCTTGGCGTCGCGGAGCCCAAGGTCGGGTCGCAAATATTCGAGCTGACTAGGATTCCTTGCCAGAGCAACGAGTTTGTGCTTGAGCTCCTTCGCGGTGTGAGGTTGCATTTTGATAGGTTTATCAAGGACTTAAAGGTCAGAATTTGATTGTAATTTTGAGATATGTTCCTGTTGCAGTTGGATGAGTGGTTCAATCTGATCTTATACTTTTTTTTTCTGCTTGTTCTAGCCTTCCGACTTAGAAAAGGCTCAGCTTGGTCTGGGGCACAGTTATAGCAGAGCCAAGGTAAAATTCAATGTTAATCGGGTGGATAATATGGTCATCCAGGCTATTTTCCTTCTGGATACCTTGGATAAAGATATTAACTCGTTCTCAATGAGAGTCAGGTTTGTTTATTTACTGTTACTTATCTTGTCAACATCTGAATATTTAGTAGATGTAGATTTGCATCAATATCTAACACCGCGAACCTTTGATATTGTATTAACATTGTTTTTATGAGGCTGTGGAAGTGCGGATTCTGTGAGCTAAATATGAGACATTAGAAATGTGCTTGTTTCTTTTGGAGACATATTGGTCATATTATTTACCTGCTATTGACTACAAGTTAGGCCATCATTCCAATTAAAATTGGATTACTAGAATGGTAAGCAATTTCTGTTTTATTATCTTATGGCGAGATTTCAAGGCAAATGCTTGTGTAATTTTGATATGCCTAGGTTAGAGATTAGGGTTCTCAAATTCTACTTTTCTTAATATTTAGTCACTTAACCTAAGCATGTGAACTTTCTGAAGATCAAGGCCTGGTGTGATCTTATTTCGCTACTTGTGTTTGGTTGTATACAGAACCATCGTGGAATCGATTAATCACTAAATTGTTCTTGCTGTAGTGAATCACTTTTCACTTGTGTGTGCTACCTAGGTTTTAGTGTGGGATTTGAGCATGTTTGGACCATATATATTTTATTTTCTCTGCAGAAGTTAATCTTCACAACTTATTTTTTAATGAAATATGTTGTCTTTCTTCGTGTTTTTTCCTGAATAATTTCAAACTCTTACAACCTGTTCTCAAAGAAAGCACAACCTTTTTCTCTTCAGCGAACTGCTTCGTTTGTAGTGTTATTGATTTTTTTTTTCATTTCATTTCTCAACAATTAAGTCTCTGTTGCTGGTGCATGCCTGGTATTTCTTACATACATATGATCTTGGAAGGACATATTTACTTTATCCTAAACTTCAAATTTTGCTAGATTTTTTGCTTTCCAAAATTGAGGTTACTTGGCTACTACTATTCATAATGATTGTCATGCTTGTGTAATCAAAAACAAAAACCAGGTGGCCTTCCCAAATTTTGATAGCCTTCACAAATTCCTACTCCATTACCGCTGCAATGAACCTCTTGCAAGTGTGGCCTGGACATACCACTAGTCCACAACTACCTTATAAGCTCTGTGCGTGCCTCAAAAGCTTTGTTTTCACAGTCAACATGACTATACCTCACAAATTCCTCGTCCGAAAAGATGCCTCTTCCCCATTACACCCCTTTGGCATGTGTCTTCTTGGCAAGACCTCCTCCAGTGTGATCGCTGCCTTTGAGGATTGTTGAAATTTATAGTTTGGCCCCACATGGGATTTTATTCTGATTGATTTTTTTTTGTTGATGCAAGGTTGTAAAATCGCTAGGGTGTGGGGGATACCGTGCGTAATCGGTAGGGGTGGGGGGGGGGGGGGTGCGGGTAGGGGCTAGGGGATTTTTGGTTGATGTTTTTGGTATGTGTGTATTAATTATAGACATCCTGTGTCTACAGAGAATATTATTTTGTCACTGTCTAATTATCCACACCGTGTTTATCCCATTTCTTTCCTTGGTCGTTCTTCGAATTTAACCATAGAGGCACAAGACTTTAAGGAACTCATCATTCAATTGGCTGCCTTATCTTCCTATTTACACAGGTTTACTAATTTGTGTTTTGCTCCACATTGTCGCAGAGAATGGTACTCATGGCATTTTCCAGAGCTAGTCAAGATCATCAATGACAATTATCTGTATGCCAAAATTGCAAAGTTTGTGGAGGATAAATCTGTCCTGTCTGAGAATCATATTCCCGAATTGTCGGAGTTAGTTGGAGACGAGGAGAAAGCAAAAGAAATTGTAGAAGCAGCTAAAGCATCCATGGGTAATGAATCTATTTTTAGTTACGAAAACCATGTTTTATGGCTCATTTTTTATGTATTTCTCTTTTTCAGGACAAGATCTGTCTCCAATTGACTTGATTAATGTCCAGCAATTTGCTCAGAGGGTTATTAATCTTTCTGAATACCGGAAGAAGCTCTACGAGTATCTTGTTACAAAGATGAATGATATTGCTCCTAATCTGGCTTCTCTTATCGGTGAAGTAGTTGGGGCTCGTTTGATATCTCATGCGGGGAGTCTTTCCAATCTAGCCAAGTGTCCTTCATCTACACTCCAGATACTTGGCGCGGAGAAAGCACTTTTCAGGTTCTCATTGTCTTCCTAGTACTCTCGATGCTGATGTTTATTTATTTATTTTTATATTTCTCCCCTTGTACCACAGGGCCCTTAAAACTCATGGAAATACTCCAAAATACGGACTCATCTTCCATTCTTCCTTTATTGGCCGAGCATCTACTCGAAACAAGGGTCGTATAGCTCGCTATCTTGCAAACAAGTGCTCCATTGCATCCCGAATTGACTGCTTCTCTGGTAAGTCTTTTTCAGAGTGCATATTATTCCTTCCTGCAATTAGGTTTGGATATACATTAGTCTTACCATAAGTATTCCCCTTTCCAGAGGTGAATACTTCTGTATTTGGCCAGAAGCTCCGTGAGCAGGTTGAGGAGAGACTCGATTTCTACGACAAAGGTGTCGCACCTCGGAAGAATGTTGATGTGATGAAAGTCGCCATGGAGAGTGCCTTGAACAACGCCACAGAGAAGAATGCCGGTGAGTATCCTCCATTTGTTCATTGCAACATTGTGCACCTTATCATCCATTTGCTCAATCTCGTAAAAGGAGTATTTACTCTGTGAAACAGTTAGTTTTTACAACATTGACATAAGTTGTGAGTTCTTTTTGCATCTACTAATGCCGATCTTGAGATCTTGGTGTTTGTGTTTCGTCTGCATATCCTTCACTTTCGTGGTTCATTTAGTTTTGCTTGCTGCATGACATGGTTTGTCGTCGGCCTAATCGTTATTAATCTGTGGATGCAGATGGACAGATAGATGAGGCCTCTGTAAAGAAAAGTAAGAAGAAGAAATCTAAAAGTGAGAATGAAGACGGAGAATCCATGGCAGTCGACGAACCGATCCAATTTGTTACAGATGGAGAGCCAGAAACTGAAAAAAAGAAGAAAAAGAAGCAGAAGTTGGAGGAACAGCTAAAGAATGATGTCTTGGCTGAGTCGAATGGCCGCGAAACACAACAGAAGGGAACCGCAAAGAAGAAAAAGAAAAAGAGCCATGACGAGCTAGGCAATGATGCAGAGGCGCAGAATGGCACCGAAGGAAAGAAGAAGAAGAAGAAGAGTAAATCACGCGATGAGTAGAATTCACCGAGATACAAACTTCCCGCGAGATACAAACTTCCCACGGTTTGGCTATCAACTAGAAAATTTTGAAGCCCGATGTTGTTTCAGAAAGGACTCGCATTACTTGTTTTTCTGATCGACTCTCATCAATCTTTGGAAGTTCATACTGAGCCGTTGAACTCGTGGGACTTCAGTTGAATTTGTTTCTTGATTTAGAATGAGATAAGGCGATTTATGAGATCTTTAAATCAGTGTGTTGGAAGGGAGAAGGGAGACGGTCCTTCAAATTATAATGCTTTGATAAAGGATGAGTGTTTGAGGTTAGTAATTCATTTTAAAATAGAAATGCAAGGAAGCTATTTTGCTCGCCTTACTACTGAATTATACGATTATTTGGATGTTTATCGAGGAGTTTTAGGGTTAACTCATAGGATTATAGAATTAACTAATCGAATTGATATAATTTGAAAGTTTGATTTTCGAATTCATCATTTAAAAAAAATGAATCATCGATTTTAAAATTCGTATTAAATTGAAACATCATCCATCAGACAATTACATAACTCGACTATTGTTTTCAATCGATGATGTCATCAATCAATTGATTTAATAATTAACCCAATTATTCCATTTTATATTGGTTTGTTTTGTTCGATTTTGATGATAAAATCCGATCAGTTTGATTCGTAAAAAAAAACATATTAACCGATTTTGTTTCGATATTAAACTGATTGTTGAAGTCTCGCACGCCAAACCCTATGCTTCTTTCATGGGCTAAAGAAGCCCTTCTTCAACTCTTGATACTATAATACAGCGGTAAGATGATTAATCGCTATTTTAAACATCCGTGATTTAATCCCTAGCTACGACGTATTTTATAAGAATTTTTCCTCCAAATGGGACGCGAACTAGGGATGACAATTTCCCCACGGATTTGGATACCCGCGGAGAAAATCCGAAACGGGACGGGTTTGGGGAAGTATTATCGGATTCGGGGATTTTTTAAAATCCCGAAACAGATTGGGGCGTATATGAGGATGCTATCCCCATCCCCGAACCCGTCCCGATATCTCTAATAATAATAAATTAATAATAATTATTAATTTAGAATTCGTATTAGATTTTCATAAATCTTTAATATTATTGAAATTAT
Source organism: Boesenbergia rotunda (assembly GCA_024364735.1). Classification (NCBI taxonomy): domain Eukaryota; kingdom Viridiplantae; phylum Streptophyta; class Magnoliopsida; order Zingiberales; family Zingiberaceae; genus Boesenbergia; species Boesenbergia rotunda. The sequence goes on from JAGFNQ010010252.1 coordinate 138,523, forward strand.
TTTAATAATTATTATTAATTTATTATTATTAAAAATATCTCTGTGACGGGGATGGGGGATAGGGGTTTAATCCCTGTAGGTTCGGAGATGGAGATTCCCTGATTAAGTGGAGGCGAGGATGGAGACGGGGATGGGGATGGAGCAGGGGCGGATCCAGGATTTTATATTGGGGGGGCCGCATACTCCAAGAAAAAACATAATTAGCGATCAAAATTATTGATCATAATTTTTGGGATCGCTAAGGCATTCAACGAATATGATGCAACAATAATAATTATGATGCAATAAAAAATATAATGGTAACCAAAAGCATCATAGATAGTATTGTGATCAAACATGGTTCAAAAACATGAAGTTAATGTGCATGTAATTAAGTATCAAATACAATTCTCTAACTAAAAGGAATTCGACGTTCTTTTAAATTTTCGAAGTCTTCGATGATGGCTTCTATGCTCACATTTCTAGCAATTTCTCTCTCAATATATACCATTAACGCGTCTGAGAGAAAAGCATCCTCCATTTTGCTCCGAAGTCTTGTTTTCACAATATTCATTGCAGAAAATGATCGTTCTGAAGTAGCAGTGGAAACTGGAAGAGTAAGCACAAGCACGATCACTCTAAAAATGAGGTTGTATGTAACAGATTTGTTAGTCTTTACTAACCATTGACATAATTCTGAAATGGTTGAAAGATTTTTATAGTCAGGCCCTTTGACTACATTATACTCATAATGCTTCAATTGCATCTCCAATTGCTCTTTTTCATCTCTTGTAAAATCTTGAGCATAAAACTTTTCAACTAAGTTACATATATCCATAACTCTGAAAGACTTCGCAGCATTTTGAGGATTTAAGGCATTACTAAGAATAAGCAATTCCATAGCATCAGCACTAAAGCGACCATTAATTTCTTGCAACTGTGAATCTATTGAAGCATAAAAGAGGTCTATCCGATAATGATGCTCAATTGTGAAATTGTCTTGACGAGCACGGGCTCGACCTCGTCTGTTAATATACTGAGCATTAAAATCAGGAATGTCAATATTTCGAAGTTCACAAAAAGATTTCACTTTTACAAGCAAATCATCCCACTTGTTATCTCTCATCTGTTGAAGTAAATGTTTAGTAGATAATACAAGCTCCATTGCATTTATAATATCCTGAGACTTACTTTGTAAACTCTGGCAAAGGATATCTGTGATCCCCATAATCTCTTTCATAAGATGCAAAATGAATACAAAATCAAAGGAAGTCATTTCATCATAAACTGATGTTGCATCTGCTCGTTGAGAAGGAAGTCCATCATCCATAACCTTGAGTAATACCGTACACGATGCACTAAACATCTTAATTAAGCCTTTCAATGATCTCAAATGAGAACTCCAGCGTGTATCAGCAGCTCGTTGTAAAGTACCTATCTGATTAAGTCCACGCCCTGTCTCGAGTTCATTAATAGCAATCAAATGTGCAATATCATCCGCATGAGCATTCTTCAATTCATCATTACGCTTACATGAAGAACCAACAATATTAACTATAAAAGTTAATCTATCAAAAAATTGATGAATAGGTATCACATTTTTTGATGCTGCTACTAAAGCCAATTGTAATCGATGAGCAAAACAATGAACATAATAAGCACTTTCACAATCTTTTATAATCAAAGCTTGCAATCCATTAAACTCGCCCCTCATGTTACTAGCACCATCATAGCCTTGACCTCTAATATTTTGAACATCCAAATTGTAGTGAGCCAAAGCAGAATATATAGCATTCTTTAAAGTCAAAGCTGTAGTATCAGATACATGAATAAGCCCAAAAAACGTTCTTGAATGAATCCAAGAGTATCAACAAACCTCAATACTATAGACATTTGCTCTCTTTTTGACTCATCTCGGGCTTCATCAACAATTATGCAATACTTGGCAACTCCAATTTCTTCACGAATTGCATTTTTCACTCTCACCGAAAGCACATGAAGTATTTGTTTTTGAATATCGTGACTTGTATACTTGGCATTTTTTGGAGCTTTCGCAATTGCCTTTGAAAGTTCATCATTGTACATGGTCAGCACATCCAAAAATTCAAGAAAATTACCACGATTAGATGAACTAGATTTCTCATCATGTCCTCTAAATGGAATTCCTTGAAGTGCAAGCAACAACACCACATGTATGTGAGCCTTTAATCGAAGACGATTAGTTGCAACTTGTTCATCATTAAAATTGTCGAATCGCCTTGATATATGTTGTGTTTGGTTCATCAAATCCTCACATGCCTTTTCAGCATTACGATGGGGCGAAGATACATTATCTTTTCCTATATGACCTAGGAAAGCACAATCTTTTCCATTTCGAACTTTCTTCCACTTATCAAATCCAGCAACAGTAAATGTAGTTTGATTTAAGCATCCTGATGGCTTATTAAAGATAAAACATGGAAAGCAATATGCTTTATCTTTAGATGGTGAATACTCTAACCAAGGAAATTGATCATACCAAGTAGACTGAAATCTTCGAGGATGCTTAATATTTTTATTTAATGGATATTGTTGAAGAATTGGCTGATATGCTTTCAGATTCAAATAAGCTCGACGAATTTCCTCTTGTTGGTTAGGATGATATTCCCAAATTTGTCGACGCAATCCTGGATCACGCTCTAAAGAATTGAGATCAACCTCTTCAGTTTCTATATTTTTAAATCTTTTGGGAGGAATTTCAGATGGAAGATCATTGTCATTTGAGCTTGTCGAAGGAGTTACAGTAGTAGCTGAATCAAATTCATTTGCTCTCTTCTTTTGAAAAAATCTATCGATCGTAATAGATTTTCTCATTGGAATTATATGAAACCTTTAACAAGGGAAAACTTGAATCATTTCAAATAAGGAAATAATATTTAATAAAACAATATTAAACCAAACATTAAGTCACTTATAAAAGATTGAAAGGATTAACAAACTTATACAGTTGCAAAATTGATGTAAATTTTATACAAATTTTATTTAGTCTCACATATGTTATTGAACATTTACAAGAAAAATATGCATGCATCTAACTTAGCTCAAGAATTCATGGCAATTCATCTTGTTATACATATAAGGGAAGCAAATTTCTAAAGAAGCACAGATAAAAAGCCAAAAAAAAATTTCTAAAGATTTTCCAAATAATTCCTAAAGAAGCAAATTTCTAAAGTATCAATTTTTTCAAATAGGATATATTATTGTTTCACCTAGACCCATCAGGAATTTATAATATTGTTTCACTGATAAAGAAAAGAACTTTCTTCTATTTTAACTAAAGTATCAGTTTTTTCAAATAGGATATATTATAATTTTCTGTTTAGATTTTTTATATATATTTAAGTTGGAACTTTTATTTTAAAATTAGTTAAGACCAAGTAGTAAAATTTATATTAGTAAATCAAATTCTTTTGATAGTTAGTTATTTGTTTACTCAGAAATTTGGAGATAGATTAGTTCTTGTACATATTGAGACCTTTAAAAAAGACACAAACCTCTTTGAATATTTGATCTCATAATCGATAAAGTTGAAATTACTTTTATCTCTTTTACGTTTTTATCGAATTCTTAGTTCTAAATGGGGCTTGCTTAAAACGTGATTTACACTTTACAGGATCGGCTCGAGTGGAGCTGCCATGAGTAATCACATGCAAAACGGGGAACTCGACAAAACGAAGGTTCTTCCAATCTTCCTTACAAATTACAATGACAGTTTTCACCAATCACCGAGTTCATAACTGTGTTGATTGGATCTCTTTACAAAGCTCTTATTTGAAACAGGGAAAATTTACTGCGTTGTTTAATAATAATGTGTTGTGTGCCTGGTCAATCCAGTCTATTGATTATTAACTTATATAATTTAAAGTATGAAAAACTGTTTTTTTTTCATGGCCAGACAGTGTAACATAAGTGACTAACGATATTGGTTTGTGTTTTGTAGGTTCTACCACTTGTTCCAGCGGAAGGAAGCCTAGGGAAGATGGATCACCCTACTCTGGCCAGGTACATTAAACTTTGGCAATATAAACAAGGAAATCAGGGGTTTCTTGCTTCTAGGTTCTGCTACCTTGTTAGAGAACATTCTCCATTTGAATGATAAGTGTTAACAATCTGCCATAAACTTTCCTCTGTCCTTGGTCAAGTTGCCATGGTCAAATGGCCAATTTTACTGGGTCTCAATCTTACTCTCTCATTGATCAAATATCTATATGGTTAGTGTCTGGAAATTCTTTATAAATCAGTTTAGTATCCCTTGGCACGTTAATTAAATACCTGTCCTTCAATTGAGTGCCTTTATATTACTTTGTATCAAGAGGTAACCCATGCCCTGTTACTGTCTCCCTATAGTATAAATCAACTAGATTATCCAAATAATTTTTTTGGCAAAAAAGTAGAATATGAATTTCGAAATTGACGAGCACGAGTAATCTTTTTTATGTGCCTATGCGGCTATGCCAACGGCCCACTTTCAATTTATATTTATTACCTTGCTTCTCCAAAATCTAATTGAATTAATTATGTAATTATTTATTTTTAATTTTATAATTAAATAAGTTATTATCCAGAGAAATGAGAATGACTCCCTAACCACAATGAACCCTAGATGCCTAAATTCCAGAGGGCAGAGGGAGAAAATTTTGCTAAGATACGGCGTAAGGAGAAGAGAAATTGTACCTTTCTCTCGAATCAGAGTTGAGAAATTCGTAGTTTTGCACAAGAGCTCCACACGGACCACCGGAGTTGTGAACTGCGAAGGAGTAATCCCAGCGTCGTCGCCCGTCGCCGACTTCCGCAATCCTTCCCAGCGCCGTCGCCCGTCGCCGACTTCCGCAATCCTTCCCAGCGCCGTCGCCCGTCACCGACTTCCGCAATCGCGTCTTGCACACTTACGCCCAAATTAGGTTTTGTCTTTCTTAAATAAGTAATTTATTATTTATAAATAATAATAATATTAATATTATTAATAAAATTTACACATGGGCTGGGGGGGCCATGGCCCCCCCCCAGCCCATGTATAAATCCGCTCCTGATGGAGATTTACTTCGGGGAAGGGGATGGGGACTGAAAACCTGTCCCCGACCCGTCCCATTGTCATCCCTAATACGAACCCTAGGACGCTAGGCTTCTACGCCGTCTATCACGAGTATTTTTCGATTTATCCTGACGACGGATAAAAAATTTTTATGAGACCGAATTGATCTCAGTGCATCATTCTTCATTCTGCAACACAAGGGGTTGATACGAACTCGTATTCTATCTGGTCTATCGGAGGAAAGAAAAACGAGAATAAAAAGACAGGAGGATCACTTCTAAAGGATTAAGCTCTAATAATCAATGATTTGATTAACTAATTGTATTAGCCATCTCTAAATATTACATAACATCCTTTAGATAGGCATATAACGATGTCTCTTTTTCCCCTCGAGTCACGGTGAAATGATAAGATGCTCAATTAATTTTTCATGCATTAACGATTTGAGTCGCAGCTATGGCAAACTAAAAGGTATTTTTTTTCAGTCAAATGAAAAATTGAGAACTTAATTGTTGGGCGACGAGCCGTTAGTGCTTCCAGATTTACTTACTGACTGATATGTGGGGTCAGACCTTCCAAACCTAGTTAGAAAAAAACTTAAACATGGATTATATATAGGATCGATGTTATATAGCACATCTCGTGCACATCTTGTAAGCACCTAGTGTATTTTTTTTTAAAAATTTTTTAGCTTAAATATTATATCATAAATCCTAAACCTTAAAATTCTAAATCGTAAGCTCTAAAAAAATATTCAAAAAATTATGCTAGTTACTCACAAGTGTGCATCATAAGGTATATATGCGACATAACAAAATCTTATATATAATTATGATATCTTACTTATCTTAAGAGGCTCACCTGTGTAATTTTTTTTATTTTTAAAATTTTTTTTAGCTTAAATACTGTAATTATAATCCTAAATTCTAAACCCCAAACTCTAAACAAATAAACAAAAAATATACATATACTTGGTGCTAACAAGGTGAGCACAATAAGATAAATAGGATATCAAAACTATATATAACAATGTGCTCACAATAAGATAAATAGGACCTTCTGCTACGGACACATGTGGACTTGACGGAAAGCGCCTTCCATGCAATGATAGGAGGCGTCTCCCATTGCATGGAAGGTGCCTTCCATTATTCTTTTTTCATATAGTAGAATTTTTTTATTTTTTATTTTAATTTTTAGAGATATATTTAGGGTTTAAGATTTAGAGGTTAGGTTATAGTGAGTTTAAGCTAATAAGATTTTTCTCTAGGGTTTAGTCGTCCTTTTTTGTTATAATGTTCAAACGAAAAGAATTTAGATGCTCACAGTATATATTATACATATTTAACGTTGAAAATTTTAGGATTTAAGAGTTGGGTTATAATGGATTTAAGTTAATAAGATTTTTTCCAAGGATTTAGTCGTCCCTTTTGGGTTATAGTGTTCAAACGAAAAAATTTAGATGCTCACAGGGTATATTATAGATATTTAAGATGTATCGGAGGAAATGTTGATTTTAAAAAAATCAGGCGTCTCAGATCGCATCTCACATGTGGTCCACAGCATGTAATCCGCAAGGTAGCATATCTCTCTATATATAATTTACATCATGCAATCGCGGGTTACGAGGATGCCTCTCTGTATGGGAGGCACCTCAGTTAAACTGAGGCGCCTCCTATGCAGAGAGGCGCTATCGTAATATATACATATATATATGATCGGTGTCATCGATAGAGGGGAGGGTGAATATTGACTCGTAATTTCTTCGAAAATTTGTCGTTCGTTCATTCTAGTCAAAGAGTTAGTACGGAGCGGAAATTTGAATATAAATCTATTTTTTTTAAAAAAAGAAATAAATATAAGGGTTTGAAGGGTTTATTTGAATATATGGCAATCCCTTCGACTGCAGCGGAAACTTCGTTCTGCAACGCAAGGGTTTGATGGGCACGGCGACGGAGATTGCGACTGACGCCTCCGCCGAGGCGACTGCCGACCGAGTCGATGCCTTGCTCGAGGTGCTTCCTCTCTCTCCTCTTTCACTCTCCCATATCTCAACGCGATCGCCATCTCTTTCATATGTTTCTCTCCACATTCGTTTTCTTCCTGCTTGATGCTGCGCCTTTCTTCAAGCACATGTCGTGCGCCCACTTTATTACACTGCCTCTCGCAAGTTGTACTTTTTATCTCGTTCAGGGTAGGAAGCATGGCCCCGTGCAGTAGATTTAGTGCTTTACAGTCGAATTGGGCATTGTGGATGTATTTTGTTTGAATTGTTTCTGGGATGGGTAAATAAAATTCCTTCAAGCAGAGTTCTCTTTGTCTGCAATCTTATTCTTTATGATGTTATCATATCTTGGATCATTTAGGTTTGGTGACTGAAACTTAAATTACATTTGTTGGTTTAGAGAATGGAGTTGATCGCTAAAAAGATCAATGGGGAAGTATTTGTAATTGATTAACTGACATGTCTCACCTTTACTTTATAATGACCTTGTGAGAAAATAGATCATGTGTTTCTTTGAGAAAATTACATACACACTAAATTAAAGTGAGAACAATACAGATATCCTTGTAAGATTTTTTCATTGATTGTCTTCGCCTTTTTGTTGGCATCACGGCTCCATTTTTCTTGAAGTTGCCTCTTTTTTGCTTCAGTTTTTCATTAGTTAGAACATATAAATTCTGAAAGGAAATTGCTAGCACATTTTTTTTCCACATCACTATTTATATCGATTGTGGATTATAAAGGTAAGACAGAATGACTTGGATGGATAAGAGTGTAACCCTTTTGTGTTTAACTTATTGAATGAATACCCTTTACATTTTTAGGATAGACAACCGTTCCAGTTTAGAATGACGTGAAACTGTTTGATTCATTCCAAAGTTTCTATATGCATGCTGTTATTAGATTATAGCAGTCAATATCCTTGGAATTGGTTTGGAAGATACTAGTTCCTGTTGAGTGCATAGTTGCTACAGTAAGTAGTTTATAGCGGTCAAAGACAGCCAACCTGAGAGCTTATATCAGTTTGCTGGGTCAGTAAAACTTAGAAAAGAAAACGAGAAATATAGCCTAATATTTTATGCAAAGGACTAGTACATAATGATTTATATCTATTAGTCTGGCCACATAGCAAATTAGTCTGTGTGGCTTGGTACTGCTCTATATACTGTTAATTTCTACTATCTTACATATTTTGGTCATTCATATCATTTGAGATTTGTTGTGAGACATGACATCATACGAGACAATATACCACTACCATTTGTATTATTTGTCCAACCTTTTACAGCCAGTTTAAAGTCCATTTAATCTTATTAATCCATTATACGAGACATTATGTGCATCCAATGTGGTGTGACGATATGTTGTGGTCAAAGACCAAAAAAAAAAAGTATATGACACCAAGGATATCATGCCTTTGGCAGTTGGTAAAGTCTTAATGCTTTGTATTACCTTCTCTAAATTACCTTTTTTGTAATGGTTGCTGTCCCTAATGCTTGTTTTTTCAAAGAACAAAATATGAACTTAAAACAAAATAGTATGATACCTAGAATCACACATTTTCTCTCACATAATTCTCATTGAAGTTGTTTAATTCTCATATCTTCCTGACTGTAGAGAGGTGGCAGTCTTAACTTCTATACCACTCACGATAGTCTATGTACTGTTCTGTCTTACTGGAAGGGTGTGGAGGAACCAAATTGGGGAAGTCTTCAGCACTCCTACACCCACTTCCAGGGGATGAGTCAATCTGGTAGTAACAGGTGAGGGATGAGGTCTCAAATCTCGAATTAGTGATCACCCTCACTTGAGAGGGATCAAATTTCAACTTAACATAATAGTAAACCTATGAATACTACATAGACATCGGACATTTTCTGTCTGATAATTCTCTTTTAAGTTTTTTGACTTTCATTTCCTCGTGACGATAGAGATTGCAATTTTAACTTCTGTTTAAGCAATTTTGATGCATTAGATATTACTCAAGATAGGTTCTATCAATGTTCGTTGTTATTAGTACCTGACGGAACCTATAAATGGGTGATAAGCTTATCCACTAAGCAATTTTTTTTGTTTTCAGGCTGCTAGATATGATGACTTGGAAGATTTAGTAAGCATTCTTTCTTTGGGGATCTCTCCAAATTCCTGTGATTCTCAAGGAAGAACAGGTAGTTATTCTCAAAGTTGGGTTACATACAAACATTCTGTTTTTAAATATGATAGATTCCATTTCTTTCTGTTTTTCTATATCTTATTGATGATTGATGTTCATCGATTCATGTTTAGAAAACTGGTATAAATTTTAAAATGTGATTGGGTATCGACATGATTTAGTTGAATTAAATACACTAAGGTAATTAGTAGACCGAGGATCAGTCCTTAACGGCTAGAACCATAATATATACTGATAATCTGAGGTCGGTTCTTTGCTGCGATAAGGGTAATCAAGAATGAGCATGAATCTCTTTCTACTTGCACTAAAAAATCTCTTTATCCTTTTTCGCTTTTTTTTCTTCTAAAAAATAAATAATTTGTTCTTCGGGGCTGGAAGTGTACACACAGGACACATATTACGAAGATCAACTGATCGACCCCTTTCTTGGCAATCCTCATCTCGACCTACAATTTCTCGGCAAATTCCCATAATCATTCTCAGTTATTTTGAAATTACTCGTTCCCATTCAGCAAAATAACATGATTTATATTTATCTTTAACAATTTTGCTTTGTTTCTAATACAATGATTTGATTTATTTTTTAATCGCACTTTCAGCTCTTCATATGGCTGCTGCCAACGGACATCTTGAAATCGTCGAGTATCTTATTCGGAATAGAGCAGTGAGTCACCAAGCTAAATACTTGTTGCTCTCAAAAATCGAATGTCGACTTTTGTTAAGATTTTATTAGCTATAATTTTATTTTATTTTTTTAACAAAAGATTTAACACTCAGCTGAATCTCCCTACCATTTCTTGAATATCTTTCTAATTACCTTTCGAATGATATCTTCACGGTGCAGGAAGTGAATGCTCTTAACTCGGAAAAGAACTCGCCCCTTCACTGGGCTTGCTTGAATGGGCATGTAGAGGTCTTAGTTGAAAAAATTTGCCATTTTCTTTTCATAATAGTGGTCATTAAGCTGGAGATGTCCATACTATTTGTGGTTCGTTATATGGCTACGATTGTCGAGATTTTCTAATCTTCAAAAATCTCCAGGTGGTTAAACTCTTGATCCAGGCAGGCGCCACTGTGAGTTTGCTGAACAGGTAAATGAGTCCCGATATCTTTAGATTGAACTGCTAACAAAACCAACTTATCATTTCTAATCCTGAGTGTGCTCGATTCTTTCTCGCCGGTCAGCCACGAGAGGACTCCGATGGATGAGGCAGTGAGCAGAGGAAAGATGGATGTGATCGACGCGATCAACAATGCAGTCGCGCAAGTTGAACTGGATGGTTTTAGTGTAGCTTAGTCGTATGAACTAAGTTACCGAATGTGTATGTGCTTGTGTCGTGGAGTTTGATCTCGACTAGCGTCTTACGAACTCGCAACAATGAATCTTACTCATCTTTAAGCTACTTGAATCCCTTCCCTTTAGTTTGATTGTTAAATCTAGTATGAAGTTTTAATGTGTTATTTTTAACAAACAGGTAGCCTGTTCTTCCAGGTTCATATGAATTTAATACATATAATGCCATTTTTTTTAAAAAAAAGGAAAATTAAATTAATGGATTAAAATTTTTATGTATCACTTATTTATTCACTAGTGAACATTAATATCATGTTGCAGTCAATTAAGTGATATATAGATTTCTATTTAAGAAATGTTTTTATATATATTGTGCGCCAACATTAACGATGTGTTAGATTTTTTTCATAAATCGAAAAATAGACGTATAGATTTGTTTAAAATGAAAAAACTTTATTACGAGGGTAATAATTTGTATATAAAATAGAAACTCACTTTTTAATATGAAATGTATTTTTTGTTCTCTTATTTTCAATTTTTCGCTGATTGAGAGTTTATTAAGAATTTGCCAATATTAAGAGAAACCAACAGGGAATTAAGAAAAATGAAAACTAGCGATTTAATTAATAAATCCAAATGTAGGCCCATGGCCCAAATCTTGTGATGGACTGAATAACGACCCAATTGTGACGCAAAATAGATTCAAACAACAACATATCAGAGCGAGGTTTCGATCAGAACCATGGGTTATGGCCCATCACGCTTTCGCTGTGCCACTCTAATATTGGCTAACAGCATAGATTTATATCTCCTAAAGTATATTAATTTCTCCCAAGCGAAATCTTTTACATCTCATATTTTCTTTTTCTTATATTTACATATTTATTTTGATATTCTTTGAATTGATTTAAAAGAACTATTATATTATAAATGAAGCTAATAGTTTGGCATCCATAATTTATTTTCTCTTTTTGGTTTAATACAAGTATAATATAAATTACGTTATTGTCTTGGCTTACATTTTTCACAAGTATCTGATGGTTTTGTAGGATAACTATCATACTTCTAATTAGTTTCCTGTTCCAATTCCTCTCTTTTAACTTTATTTATTCTCAAGCAACAAACTAAATCAGAATCCATAGCGCGTGAACGATGATTTTGAGTTTAATGTTCATTCTTTTTCTACAACACGATTCACAATTTCCCTTTTAAGGAGAACAACGCTCATCTTGATGGTTAGAAAACCAGTTTATGTTTGCTTTTTTCCAAATAAAAAAAGGAAAAATCAGGGCAAACAATTCACAAAATATACATGTTGGATCGAAAGAAAACTCAGGTTCAAAGAAGCTGCAGTAGTTTGTGCTTCTTTTTCAATTGAGCTAGTGATAATTTGATCCAAGTACTCGTAACAAAAGTTTTGTGAAACACAATAGCAAATAATGAATGATCGACCAAGAAATAGATTTTCAATCTCTTTCACAACTTAATGAAACAAAATGTAAGAAAGACGAGCATATTTGGAGATCAAGAGATTATAATAGTATCTTGTTTTGAGAACAAATAGCTGAAGGCAAGCCAGCACGAGAAAAGACCATTATTGATGAAAATACACCGCCGCATGGAGAAGTACAAGAAACCGAACAAAATTTACATTCTCGTAGAAGTAAAACACCAACTGATGCACACTTAACCAAAACAAATTACAAATGCAAGAAGCCTTAAAGATCTGGGATCAATTCCATGGGGAGGATTTGTGCGGTATACCTTGAGAGGATGCTCCGTGGCTAAGATCGAGACTATGGAGCTGTTCCATTAGTTGTGATCTCCTCTCTTTGAAGAAATCAAGTCGGGTTGTCAATTCTGCCAGCGTAGAAGAAGCCCCTACTAGCTGCCGAGGATATTCTGCAACCTGATGGTTGATTTCCTCGGGTATCAGCTAGAGACATTTAGTGGATCCGAAGAACTAAAAGTTTAAAAACACTTCACTTACCTCGCCGATCTTAGGTGAGTTCTCCACGATAGCTGCCTTGACTTGCAAGGACATGCTGGTTGATGCTGGGATCTCCGAGCCTCTTAAATCGTTCAGACTAGTTTTATCAGCAGAATGCTTCCACGAAGGTAGCTTGGAACCAGTATATGGAGGTTCTTCTGACATTGTTCTCCTCCAATCTGTTGCTGATGAGCTTTCCTGCAATTCGATACGAAATTGGCTATTCATGTAAAACACCAAAAAAAGAACAGGATGTCCAATGCAGCAGCCACACGTCTCTATGTTCTCTTGTGAACTATACAGAATCATACAAGAGTTATTTATTTCCGGAGGAGAAAAATTATACAGAATTAGTGCATTGATTCGCAAGAAAATGATTGGTATCATAAACTGGATGGCAGCACTTGACATTTTAAAATATTCTAACTGTAATTTAACTGCTCCAATGAAAATTCCCTTTTGTATGCATAGACAATTGATTAAGCATACCTCACTTAGTTGTTTCTTTTCATGATTACAAAAGGCAAGGCTCATATCGAAATCTTGTTGGACAATCTTCCTGCAATAAGTTCACATAAATGCAGTAACAATACAAGGATATATAGATATCACATGTAAAGAACTTTTTGAAACAGAAAGTTGAAGGGCGCTGGCACATGGTAGTCTAGTGAACAAGAAATTAAACAAGTAATTGAAATTCCACATCTATGGGCTATCATCAGCCTCCTTTAGACCATGTTTCCTATGAGGGAAGGAAGAGAAATGGGGGTAGGAAGTGCGGGAGGACACCACCTTTTACCTCATTTCCTTGGGAGAAAATGAATGAAATGGATTGAAGAAAAGAAACAAGGGAAACACTCCTCCAGTTTTGAGCAAAATGACTTCTGTTCAAATTGGTCGGGCAGAAAGCACCAAGTTGGACTCAATGCTGCTAATTTGAACAGGAAAAAAAATCAAAAATAACTTTTCTGTTCATCTTATTTTTAATTTTTTTTCTAGGTTTTTTTAAAAAATCAATTTCATAAACTAAAGAATCATTTCCTCTTTATTTTGCTCCCAAGGAGATGAAGGAAAGAAATCAGGTTTTTTATCCGTCCAACGAAACACAAACAGAATATCAATTTCCTTCTCTGCCTCTGTGTTTCTTTCCCTTCATCCATTTTGTTCCACAGTACCTTTCCCACCCTCATAATAAACACTGCTTCACCTTGAATCAGACTCAGTTATTGGTAACTTCGCATTTCATATCACCACGCTATATGGTAAGAACAAAAAAGTTACCTGACCTATATAATTGAATTCCAATGCATCAAGGAAACCAAAGAATAGAGAGAAATTTCCTTTGCATGTACACTAGATTTGGTGAAAATTATAGCCCAGTAAGCATCGAAATCGATCTAATTACCACTTAATTTTACTCAATATCACAGCAGAAAAGGAACCACTAGCAGTCGTACAAGTAAACCCAATTAATTTAATAACTGAATCAATTTGACAGTAAGGATTACCAATTAGGCAAAAAAAAAAGGACTAAGATAACATATCATAGTAAAAGACATCAAGGAGGACGGATAAGAGGCATTTGGTCAACACACGATTTTAGTGTCCTGACAAAAGGAGTTCATTGCAGAGAGCTCATAGTCAAATAAAGTTTATTTGGAAACATTTTAAAAGCCACTTACGGTTGAGTGAGATGAGATGGAAGGTGCAGATATCTATCAGAAGGGGCTGATCCATAGTGGTTTTGGCTTTGTTGGTTGAGTTGGAGATGGAGCTCTGCAACTTTCTGCTTCAATCTAGCAACATCTGCTTCAGCAAGAGCAATCTCCTCAAGTTCTGCCCTTGTCTTTGTAGAAAGTGAACCGTATTTAAGAATTTGATACATTCACTAAAATAAGGGGTAAATTAAGAACACAGTAAGCAGACCTTGGAATCAATCGTGCGTGAGCTAGAAAACTGTCCAGAAGACATGCTTAAACCAACCTCCAAAGCAGCTCTAAGGTCTCTCTCAGCCTGCAACTGCTCTTGTAGTCTTGATACCTAATGGAAAATTATATATGTTGAGAAATAGGCTGCCTCAAGTTACCAAGAACTTAAGCAACATTGTTCTGGAAAAATAGAGGAGAATGACTTATTTGAAATTGGGAATTCTTAACAAGATTTAAACTAGGATTTTTGCAACACCAACCTGTCCAAGTCCTTGAAATAAAATCAATATTTAATCAGTATACATTAATGTTTTAAAATTGTTTCAAATGCATATTTCCTAAAAATTACGTATAGCTTCCTAGGCTTAATTTACACAGTTATTTCAATGTTAAATGATCTGTTTTAAGAACAGGGAACTAGTCAGCACCAAACACCTATTTAATGAAAGAATAGGAAGATTATCCATTGTGGTTAAGTATTTCTTTTTCGCATTACATATAGCAGTGCAAAGAACTGCTAAAATGAAATTGTATGGTAGTGACATATAAACTGTACAAGTATAAAATTGACTTCAACACATGTTTTTAGGAATAATCAAAACACCAGTTACACCATCAACAATAAAAAATTAAAAAAAAAAGCAACCTGGTGCATGAAGCTCCCGCCATGCGAGGTCCCAGGGAAGGGTCTATTGTACGCAACCTTACCCTACTTTGTAAGAGATTGTTTCCAGGACTCGAACCCGTGACCTTTTACGTCACACGCCACCAACAATAACAATAATAATTAATTATTCCAAAATAGAGAGTGCACTTGATTCTTATCTTTAGTTCTATATTCATATGTCTGACCGATGATCAAGGGCTCCTCCATTTGTTTATTGTTTATACTCTATATCTAGGTGCTCTGAGAGCTTAGATGCTTTTTCCAATTTATCATTTACAGGTACCATCATAACTTTTTAGCAATATAACCATTTTTTTACTTTCTTTTCTAGTCACAAATATTTTCTCCATATGATGAAGACGGAGTCATCGCTGAGAGCTCGAACAATAGCAGGTTTCTAAGACTTGAAAAGCACAGAACATATTGGAACACATTGAAGCAGAGAAAATGTAGTTGGGTCATTGGTGTGAAACGTCTTAGATGGATTAAATGCGCATTCTCAATCATGAGACACTTTTTAGTGAAATTGGCTAAGCCTTTGTAAGCATGCTCCATAGTTAAGCACGCTCAACGCAGAACAATCCCAGATAACTGACCAGGAAGCTCTTCACCTTGGAGTCAAATTCCACCATGAGACAAATCCATGAGACTGATAGTATAGGATATTGGTCAAATAGGATAATGACTGATTGTTGGTAAGTACCTGGTGTGTTACATAATGATCATATAGTTTTTAAAGGACTTATTGTTCAGGTAAAGCAATATTAGTTGATGCAACAATATTCTGATTCATGAATCAATTCCATTAAATAGCTCAAACTAAGATTTCAAAAGGAAGGGAATGATGCAGACTAAAAAAGAGAGAAATATCATCATGCAGATCAAGCAAATGATAGCATATTAAGAAAATTTGAAGAATGGCATTCATTAGTTGATGCTGGGATAAACATTAGAGGAACTATATAATGTGAGGAATGTGATAGCATAACCTATGCCTATTCATTAGAGTATGCCTATTCATTAGAGTAAGGAACAATATATGCCAATAAGGATGAAAAAAAATGTACTATAAGAAACAAAATCCATGATCTAATTTAATGTAGAAGTTCCAGCCAGAACAAAGTAAAGAAAACTGACAAAAGTGTAACCAAGAAGCCGCAAGCCATGAAGATCATTCAGATATACGGTTTATTGAGAAATGAAAAATGTATACATCTTGTTCCAGAGCTAAGCGACGCTCATGCAAAGCCTGCTTCCTTCTTTCCAAGCTTGCTTGTAGAATAGCATTACCTTTCGCCTAAAGAGAATTAAAGATTGTTTTAGAGTATATTTTAAAATTATCACTAGCCGCCAACTGTCTTGAAAGAGTTACCAATCAGACCTCTTTGGCTATTCTTATCTGAAGGTCATTCTTTGTGATCTCAAGCCTCTGAATAGCAAGCCTAGCAAAATTAGATTCTAATTAGCAGCGAAAATTTGTTGTCACAACTCAAGGCAAAATTTTACCAGATATGGCAGTCTATTCAACCATAAAAAAAAAACAACTCAAACAATTGAACTTTTTCAGGAAAAAAAGGAAAAAGAAACTCAAAACCCAACATCACAACAAACTCAGGGTTGGTATGCTATATAATATCATGTTTCAGTTTTTAACATTAGCTTGCATGTATCTCCCCCACCAAGTGAGACACATTAATGAGAATGCCATTAGATGGTCATAATGGACTGGCATATGAACTAGCAGCTAGCAGGTAAAAAATTCGGACTCGAGCTTATGGTGCTAGAAACATAACATTGGAGACCTTGATCAACCATAACTGTCAAAATTTGCCATCCATTGATCACTATAATGATACTCTTAGTGGCACAGTTCATAGGGTACTAAACTATATTTGTATTCATCTGTCCCTCTGCCATAAACATAAAATCAAAGACTATAAAAATGCTATGAATATAAAATGAAGGTATAAATTAAATCGCAGCATAATATCAAAGAAATTTGACATCTGTGTTCGGGATAAAAAAATCACACACAAGTTGTTGAGACACAGGCATAATAAGCCACATACTATATTCAAAGAATTTCATCCTGATGATTCACCCCAATAGATAGGGATAATGATTGAGCAACGAAAAGCCTCAAGATATATGTTACGATGCAAGAATTCTGAAAAATAGTGTCATATGTATAATATTATGTTGCATACTCTTGAAGCTCCATAACTTACTCTTCTTCACCAGAAGAATCAACTTGTTCAAGTGGCTGATTCTTTCTGACCTGAAATTAGTCAAATTAATAAATAGATTATCTAATACGCTCATTTATACAAAATACATAAAAGTTTGATAACATGATCGTTATCAAATACATAGACAAAAAAAAAACTCTTTTCATAAGTCACACAGGAATGCTGAAATATGCAACAGAAAAACACAGCCTGTTTTGATTAGCCTATGAACAAAAATAATGTCCCATTCTAAATCACCGTAATCAAAGTAACTCACAAAATGCATTCAATAGTAGAAACATAATACAAAAACTGAATTTTTATAAACTATTTTTTATCCTCATTATATAAAATTAAGTCATAAGCAAACAGGTTAAATTAAAGCAACTTACATTGTTGCGACCCCAAAAATTACTGTGCTTCATTTGCATGTGAGATCCGTTCACTTTGCTGGAGTATCTCTGAGCACTATATTCAGTTGCATGAGTATGAAAAGAAGTTCCTTGATGTAGGGAAGATAGAATCTCTCCCATTAACAAGGGAGACTCTTGTGTAGGTATGGCATCAGAGGAATCCTTCTCAATCAGTGGCTTCTGTGTGCCTTTGATTGAAGAAACTAGCTCGTCATAGTGAGTTCTAGACCCCATAAGCAACTCAGGTTTCGTAGCTGAAGCCTGATTTTCAGGAGGAGACTCCGTATCTGAATTGTCACCAGCAAAGACCTGGTTTTCAAAGACATCAGTATAGTATTGGATCCCAAACTGGGAAGGACCAGTCGGTAGTGACAGAGATGGAAGCATGATACAACCAATAATGAAGCAAGACTAGGAAATTAAAAAACGCACTTCACAATAAAATTGAAGTTGAGTTGAATGTATTGATATAATAATCAAGATTATTCACAATACTAGGGTATTGTAGATTCCATACAAGGTTCAACAGTATATCCATATTAAAGATCAAGGTCTGAACTAGAATGCCAGTAAATCTGTTAAAGAACTACAAATAGTCAAATCTAATGCAACTCACACAGATTGACCTGGTTTTCCTATTCTCTGAAGAATCTGTTCTTTTCTGTTATGTGGCCTAATGAAATAGACTGATTGCAAAAGAAAGCCAACTTTTGCCAGTCCAGATCTCAAAACATAGTTGCATAGATCAACAAAAAATGCTTTAACCTGGATACACTATACCAAAGCACTGACTATCTCCAAACCTACAATTGCAAAAATTTGGAATGATTGAACATTGAACTGTCACAATCAAGCTGAATTGCCTAGTATTGGCAGGACTGAGAAATGCTCTACGAAGTTCAATTTGTACAAGTCTGTGGCATACAGCACGCATCTGCCCCACGTTTCATATCAAGTTTAATGATGAGCCAAAATCAAAGCATGAACAGCAAAGTTTGAATGGTTGTAGGGAGACTGAATGATTGAGGCAGCATGCAGACCAGCACAAATTTATCTGACTGATTGCCCTGGTAGCTTGAAGCTGCTTGTCACCACATTGGGTGAGTGGCACTGTTTTGAGACACACTGGCTGGAAAAATATCAATCATCAAGCGACTCTATAACAAGAAGCTTGCAACTCCACTGAACTCCTTAACCAATTAATTGTATAAACTCAATTAATACTACAAATGGACTTTAGACAATCATGTTCTAAAATTCTTGGAACCAAATAACTAGACGTAATCAGTCATTCTACACTCTAGTCTACTACTGTTTATATGCCACTATGGGACAACAGCTACAAGAAACTTGTATGGTAAGAGAATGTTGCATAAATGTACCGAGTAGAAAAGAAAAGGCACCAGAAATCCTAAACTAGAGCAGTTGTCACTTATGGCAGACATTAGGAACATGAGCATCGATAAAACGAAAAAAGTATGGTAATTAGCTTGAAATTAACAATCTGAGCCAAAATACTCAGACAGAGTTCTTTAAGAACATACCTCTTTTGAAATTGCAGACAAACATCTTTTGAAATTTAGAAGTATTTTCAAAGCTAACATTCCATGTTTACAGCAAACACCAAAAATACAGTCTAAACGAATCAATCCTTTGTTAAAGTAAATAATATATGCAATATAGAAATAGAAGTACTAGACTGCCACCATAAAAATAAGAACATACCTTGTAGTCATAAAGATCACTGCCAGCATATCCACTGCTTCCACTCAGTTTTCCACTGAGCACGCGCTCATCATTATCACTTTCCATTTCTGGTTCTGCATCATTTTCTGCATCATGATAACCATTATCTTTAATATCTGCATTCACATCAACTGTAGATTCTTCACTGCCAGTGTCTCCAATATGAGAGTCAGAAGACAGTGAGCATCCCTGCAAATTACCATCCTGTAATGGTAAAGCTAATTACATATAAGATGATATCCAAATATGGGTTAGTGAGATACATTAAGTCAAACAGAAAAGAGAAGTTCTAATTTCCTATGATTTTTGTAACTAAACAGACCCTGTTTGAAGCCACAGAAGTGTAAAAACAATGACTAGAAAAACAAATATGTACATATATGGATTTTTTTCCATTGCAAGAATATGGTGATATACAATTTGCATAAAACATGGATGAGTCAATGGTTATGATTATGGAGAAAAAGCACATTAACAGACCTTAAGAATAACTAAGACTGAGAAATGCTGAACTATGAAAAAATATAGAATTTGTACAAAAGTTCATGACAAAATTTTAACCTTCAAGGACCAAAATTACAGAACCAGCTATTCCTAAAAATGTTTGGCAATGTTGTGGTGAGTTGGAAGATAGGTTTGCAAGTAAACATAGAAACTAGCATAGTGCAAAGCGTGGAGAGAGATAGACAGCCAACGACAATTTGGCCGAGTTGAGATAGTGTATCAGATAAAGAAAACATGTAAAATGGAGGTGGCGGCTATAGTGCGCAAGATTGAAGGAAAAGTAGACAGTCGAGAGAATAAGAGTTAATGTAGCTAAAGGATGTTGTGGCACAAGGTTAGTCATTCTCACTCTGAGCCATGTTAAAAAAAACAGAGAAAAAGGATTATGGTAAATTATTTGAGAAGACTAGGTAGAATCACCATGTATGTTATATCAAGGCTAGAACATAGTAACCTAGGCCGTCACACGAGATGAACAGGTCGTGAATCCCAACAAATGGGTTACATAAGACTCGTTATAAGGTTATAGGCAATCACCTAATCTTACGACAAATAAGATTATTATTCGTGTCCATGAAGTCGTTGACATAGTTCTATGATGGTTTCCAAAACCTAATGCAACCTCCAGGACATGCTTCATTAAAGCTCACAATCAGCATCGCAAAACTAGTATTCATATACAACATGAGAATCATAAAAACAGAGTTCTACAATATTCCCCATTTACAGACATGGATCCTTGTCAAACCTAGGGCATTGGATCAATTCGATCGTGAATATCGCAAGAAGATGTGAGATTAAAAGGCAACTAGCATAATCCGTGAAGGTGTGTGTGTGTGCGCGCGCGCGCG
Source organism: Boesenbergia rotunda (assembly GCA_024364735.1). Classification (NCBI taxonomy): domain Eukaryota; kingdom Viridiplantae; phylum Streptophyta; class Magnoliopsida; order Zingiberales; family Zingiberaceae; genus Boesenbergia; species Boesenbergia rotunda. Next base: position 159,369 of record JAGFNQ010010252.1, read on the forward strand.
CGATTCACTTGCAATGCACCATAAGTAAAAGCCAAATTAAAGAAAAAAAGATGAAAACAGAAGGCATTATTTATCAAATGCAGGAACTGAGGTCAAAGCTAAAGGCTGCTGCAGATAAGACTACAATAGGTTATGGATTTATCAAAATTCCAGCAACATATTTCACTGGAAGACAAACAAAGCTGAATTGTGCATACATTACATTGAGTTCAAAAGTTAGAGATAGAAGTGAGCTGTTTATTCATCCATACTACCTGTGCTTTTGAACTATCAACTCTGCATATCAAAAGCTTAACATAGTATTTCTCTCAGTGAATATTTTGCTAACCTTCACAGCCAAATCTTTACTAAGGCAAGTAGAAAGGACTAAGCATAATAGAGTTGAGCCAGTTAAGAATGTCGGACATGGGAAACCCATATACGTAGGACAAAAGAGGGTAAAAAGGGTCAGCTTCAATTGTTTGCTCATCTAACCATTAGGGGACTATTGGAAATGGCCTGTCAGCAATTGTTGATGCAAAGATTGGGATCAAGTGACCAGATCAGATCAGTACCAGGTCAACCCAATCAATAAGCATCGAATCAGATGCTCAAATAGATACAACTTCTCTTCATATAAAATCAAGTTAGTTTGTAGCTTGATTCCATGATTTGAATTCAAAACAGAAAATATAAAGCGTGCATAAACAATTTTACAATTAATAGGTAAGAAACATACATCAAATATGGTTTCATACTCCTCTAAAAGAGTTATGATAATGGCCTGAGCATTGTTAGCTGCATTTGCTGCCGCTAGAAGCTGAGCAGAACTGTCACCATTTGAGTCGAGATCATCATCCAAATCACACTCACCAGCTAAAAGAGGTCTTAGTAAAAGAGGGGCCATGCAAGCAGCAACAGCAGATGGAGTCATTCGATTCTCGGCAGTATGTGAAGAGATGACATGCATCATTTTCAAAATCCTAATAAAGTGAAAGGCAAAGAATAAGAATCAAATACAACTAGCAATTAAAACATTGATCAATACACAGAAGATGGAATATTAAATGTCATCTTGTTATCAAGACAGTATCTAATGGTCTTTTTGGAAATCACATCCTGTGTTAAAGCATAAAAACAAGATGGTCTAGGTAGCATCTATGATTCAGTAAATTAATCCAAGATGGAACTTAACAATTGGTATCATAACCAAATTATAAAGAGTTTGAACGCAAGGAATAGATGATATAAAATAAATAAATTTTATTTAAAAGTTGATGATATTTGAAGATTTGAATAAGTATATTTTAATATTTTCATAACATATAAGAAATTAATAAAATAATAAATATATACTTTTATTTAATTGCCTGTGCAGTATTTCAATAAATTATTTGTATCATGTTTACAGTTAATAATTGAGTTATTAAGCATTAATTTTAATATTGAAAACTAAATATAATATTGCTTTGTTTTTGTAATTTATTTTATTTAGTCAAAGTAATCTTAATGACACTTTTTAAATATTTAAAATATTATTTCAATCATTTATTCTTACACTATTTTACTTGTTTATATAATTATCTTTTGTGCAACCGTAAGTATTATTAATTTCCATTGCTCTTGTTTCTCTGATAACGAGATAAAATGCATTTCAAGGAATATTTCTCTGAAACGAAAATAGAAAAATGAAAAACACTATCCAAGATGACTTGCATCACAAGAATTTATCCTCAATCTTAAACTAGCTGATGGATATTCCAGGAATGATCGTTTATCATTGTGCAGGAGGTTCTACAGTGCATTGCTATTAAGGAAACTGTAAAAAAAGCTATAAGAGTGACCAAGGTATTAGCCTGTTAAACGAACCTCATAAGAGAAATTGGTCAAAAGATCATAGCATCTAGGTGCACCAAAAAATTATAGTGTCGCTACAAATAGATTAGATAATCACACAAGTTTAGAAGCAACCTCTGCAACAATCGCCGATTTGGTTCAGGAAATGTCTCAGTTATAGCAGCGCGCATAGAATTTACACGAGCCTCATTGTTTGTCAATCCTACAAATATAGGAAAAGGGTAGGCACATCAACACAAAAACACAGAGAAAGAAATCATAGAAAAGAAAATGGCGTATAATTAAAAATAATTATACTCATTCAAACATAAAATGATTAATTTGCATAAAAAAAAGTATATGATAAATGATAATGATAAGCAGATTACAACATTTCAATTACATAGAAAAGAATGCTCCATATGATAGAAATTGTAGAAATATTAGCAATAGCATCAAAGACTCAATATTACCAAGTAAAAACAATCATCAAACCCTTAACCTTGTAATTAACTATTAAGACCCAGAGAAGTTCAACTAATTCAACTGACCAGTTTGCTAAACTATAGATTGATCAAAGATCTTTGATCGTGGTTAATGTTCTCAATCCCAAGCAGTATGTCCCTTTTTCTTGACAGGATTAAAGAGAGTTCCTGAGTCTATTAAAACAGGAGATTAAACCCTTTCCATCAATATGCCAACATTAATCAGAAACGAGGAAGTCATTGCACTGCCCCCAAAATGGCATCCCATTTCATATCAGCCCATGCCTGTGGTGATGAAAATATATGTGCATTTCCCTTTCAAACCAATTTTGGGTTCAGGGAGATTACAAGTTCCCCAATACACCAGCCATAAATGGATTTGATTGATCAGCTTAGGCAGCTCAGCTACAAAGAAGATGCAGGACAGATTTAGGGATTGGATTAAAAATGAAGTGCGCAATTTTAATGAAAATGAGATAGAATTGTTTTAATTTTTAAATGTCACTAACGATACACAAACAAATCGGAGCTTGAATGGGTCATTAAGATAAATTTTGTCTAAAATGCTGAAAAGCACAAGTACATTTCCTGCTAGCATAAAAAGGAAGTAAATCCTCCTTAGATTGCTCAATTATGCAAGTACTTTGATAATATATCGTTTCCTTGAACTCGAGGTGAGATTCTCCATGTAACATAGTTAATCTTTATGCAATAGATTCAACAATTTCCCCTGTAAAATTAGTCCAACAGAGGAGATATAAACAATTTGAAAAACCATTCCAACAGCTATTGTATAAGTGTTCTCTGTGTAGTTATCAAAATTAGGGCATATATGCACATTATAGCACCATTGAGGAAAAAAAATGCATATAAACATACTATAAGCTTCCAGCAATGCAGTACAACAAGAAGCTGGAACTGGAGACGATGGTAGCTCCCGAAGAACATACTGCAGAGTTCTATGAATATTAGTAATTGATCAAGGTAAACTCTAAAATTAGAGGTTTGCCATCTAATCACTGAAAGAGATGTAAAAGAACCTTAACACAATCACCAATAATATGGGCATCCTCATCAGATGCAAACTCAATCTTTCCTGGGAAAAGTGTCAACGAACTCATCTTAATAACAATATATACAATTCTCAAAATTAAAAAATCAAAAAATAATATGGTTGATTATGATTAAGTCTAGATTGGCAAACACATTGCCTATGTACCTATGCAACTTCTATATGTTTTCTTCTGTATGTTCCCACTAAAAATTACTAATTCAATAGAAAAAGGACACAAACCTTGCTCATATTCTTGGATTCTTCGATGAACTTCTTCGACATCAGCAGCTTGCCGCAAAATTCCTTCCACCTTTGTTCCTGAAAATTTTATTCCTTAAGCTGATTAGCTGACTACTCGAGAGCAGCCTTCAATTCAAAGGCAGATCTCTTCTGATAAGGTAGAATTATTCATGCTTCAGTTTGGAAAGCAAGGGCATTATGCAGATAGTCAAAAAAAAAGGAAACATTCTGAAACATAAAGGCCTTGGGCAAATAGCTGTTTAAAATGTTCATAGTAATACTACATATTGAAAGTTAATATCATATACGGTAAATTATGAATGGAAAGTATAATTAAAAAAGGGGGAGATCATGCACATGTTAGCATAGCTAATGTTAAATCCGACACTTTTGACGCGGTCCAGAAAATTTTTCGGAAGAAGATTTAGGGTTTTCGAGACCCAAATTGAAATTCGAGGCTAAAATCTCTTTGAAACATAAGTTTTAAAGGCTGATTTGCAAATATGCATTAACTGTTAAGGGCTGATGTGGGATTAGTCAGAAATAAGGGGCTGGATTGCAAAAAACACCACACATTTTTCTCCTTTCTGTTTTCACCCGCAGCCCAGGAGAGAGCCCGAGCCATTCCTTCTTCTCCGCGTGCCCTAGCCCGAAGCCGACACACCAACCTACCTTCGCTTCATCGCACGCAAGCTTCTACCCTAATCCGCCGCACACCTTCGTTGTCTTCTTCGTCTTCTCCATCTGCGATCGAACATCCCGGATCCAAGCGGAACCGAGCGCCATCTTCCATCTCTGACCCCGGGTAGGTTTGAGGAAGAGATCTCCGTTTTCTTTTATTGATGATACTGGCTGGCTTCTGTTTGATTCAATGTCATCATTCAGGAGTAGGTTGCGGTAGGAAGGGCTCTGCCCTAGGGTTTGGGGGGATCCACTTTGCTGAAACAAGGCGCCTTGCGTTGTGGCTGTGATCGCCGGACCAGAGGGAGAGGATCGCCCATTTCTGCCAAATTTCGGGTAAGATTTTGATTTGCTCAAGCTATCAGGGTGGAGTTGATTTGCTGTGGGTTAGATATGAAATTGTTGAGTGAATTGGGTGTGTTTGGGTTTGCAGAGATCACTGTGAGCTTCACTGCTTGGTGGAGTTGCCTTCTGCTTGCTATGAGGAATTGGGTGGCTGCTGAGTGAGGATCTGTGATTGGAGCTTGTTGTGCTGGCAATGATCTAGATTCATCATGTCTCGGGCTTGTGGATCTATTATGAATTGTAAGTGTTGGTTGTGGATGATCGAGAGCTCCTTGGCACAAGGTAATGATTCGTGTGGAGCATGTTGTTATCTTTGATCTGCTGTGGGTTGGTTTTGGGATTGCATTTGAATGGTTCACCTTGTTTTGGATGAGGTTGTTGTGTTCTGTTGATTGGATTTGGATATTCCTTTGGTTCTTCCTATTTGGCGTGTGTGATATGTGTATGATTCGGGTTTTGGATTAGCTGTATGTGTAATGAGTTTAGATTAATGATGTTGAGTTGGTATGGTTGGAAATGTAAAAGGGTAAGTTCTGATATGTTGTATCGATTGAATTACTTTGGTTTTGGTGTTGCCTCATGTTAGGTGGCTACGAGCTGGGCTATCGTGAGCTTAGGTTGAGTTGTTGAACTTGAAGATCTTGAGGTTGTAATTGGTTTAGCTTGGAAACAAACCTAAACCTTAATTACGTGACGTAATTAGGAATATTTTCATTTAATTTGACGTAATTAAATGAAAGGGGACAATTGGGTTAACCCTGGTTCGGTTTAAGGATTTATTAGCTAGCTATCATTTTGTATAATAGCTAATTAAATATGTCCTTGATACAGAGGCTTGATTGGATTATTGGCGGGTGGTTCTTTCTGCTTGATACGGACTTCACTTACTTGGAGGCGGGTACTTCTTGCTTGTATCTGTAGATCCACTTTATCTTTATGCATGGCTAGTTGTTATTTATGCAGTAGGCTGATATTGACCTTTATCTGCTACCGGTTTGTTATCTTGCTTGATACTTATGCTTGACCTTGGATATGATCTAAATTTTCCTTCTATACAGTCTCGTTTATTTGTTATCTGATTCTGTATAGTCTTGGTATGACATGGGTATATAGATATAGAATAACACACCACTGTATGGTTGCATTGATCGTGTGTAGTCATACTTGCACGTGTGTCTAGATATAGACTGATTGGGTTAGGGTGACATGTCATTTGATATCTGCATTGATTTGATTTCTATTATTACTTGCATGTGCACCTAGACACATGATGGTTAGGTTATTATACCTGTGATCGTCCTGTGTATGATAGGTTGAGTTATGTATGATGACTTGAGAGGGGTTGCATGTGTATGAGTCATGCACCATACTTGCACTTGCACTGTTGCATGCCGGCAATCAGCGACTCCCTTGTGGTTGAGTCTATCGTCTTCCGGTACATGGTATGCACACACAGTCACTCATGGATTAGTGGATACCGTTGGGTGTGTGCATTAGCTCTGTACTGCTCCGCTCGACCGCTCATGGGTAGTGGTTTCGGAGCGTGGTAGCAGGCAGGGATCCCTTCTTTTCCCATAGACCAGAGGAGATGAGAGCGATGCTCCCTCATATATACATGAGGTAGGGGGGTGGTCCCCCGCCAGCATCTTGTCCACTCGGTCACTCAGAGCAGTGATAGCAGGGTGCGTACAGTGTCACAGCTCTACCCACTCGGCCGACACAGTATCGATTGTCTCGGTGGCTTGATTGGCGTCAAGGGTGACCATGACATTGCATCATGTGCATATGATGCATTGTGCATTTTGATTGTGATTGCTACATTTATTTGCTACACTTGTTTGACATATATGTACAGGTTATGCTTATGTGTGGTTTGATTACCCTGCACTTACTCGTGTGGTACGAGTCCTTTTATGGTCAGTATAGACTGATTTCTGGTATGTACGGTCAGTTGTTACTTTCAGTTATGCATATTCTGCTATTCCTGTTGAGACTGTATCATGTTGTTTCTTTATAGCTTATTTAGCTATTTTATTGAGTCATGCATATCTTTGTATATACCCGCAGAGTCCACTTGGACTCACCACCCGTCACAATATTTTTGTTTTCAGGTTGATAGCTTGCCGGAGGAGCCCAGTTGCCGGTCCCGAGTCCCCACGACTCCATTTGGATGGGTGCTTCCGCTGGTTTTGTTTTCTTTTGATAGCATTGTCTATGTTCTGTATTCGTTTTGTTACTGTGGGCTTGTATTGGATTTATTCTTGCGGTATTGTATTTTTGAGTCCTCTGTTGGACTATGTGTTGGTTGTTTTGCTACGCATCTGCCCTGGGGGCAGCTCAGGCGAGTGTTACGGATTTTTGGTATTGCGATATTTTCATTTTCCATAAATTAGATATCTATTTTGAGGCCTGAGGCCTAATTATAAACTGCGTGTGTTGTATGTATGTATAAATTGTCCGCCGGACAAGGGAGATGTTGTCCTATTTTATATTGGATCAGCGGCTCTAATGGTCTCGGGGCGTGACAATGGTTGATAGCTTTGTTGCTATGGCATTAGGCAGGGAGGAAGCTACGGATGGATCATGCTAATGACTTTGGGCAGAAAAAAAGGTTCCTTTCCTTTCCATCACCATCCTCTTCTCTTCTTTCTCATTCTCCACCACTCCAAGCAAACAAAGCCTTGGATGATTCATAAAAGAAATCCAGGGGCAGAAGTAGGGGTAAAATGATTTCATATAAGATGCCAAACTTTTTGTTCTATTACAGTTTGAACATTCCATGTTTAGGGATGACTTACAGAGGAGGAATGTGAGTAAATGAAATATAAATCCTTAGTCTAATTATCTAAGTGGGCATGCAAACAAAAACTCAATCATGATGTCACTACTTTGTACTTGCTATGTACCTCTATACCATCTCCAAAGTTTCTTAGGATGAGTAGGGGTGATGAGCATGCTCGCCCACACCATCAATAATTATCAAGCATATTAAAATCTATCAAACACGGAAAATACTAAAAGTTCACAAAAAAAAAAATGAGCAGTATTAGGATATTTAAAGAATAAAATGGCATATTTTGTGACTCACCGAACTTCTCAAGAAAGCATAAAGCCTTTTCTAGAAAGGATGGCCCTCCATCAATATCTTCAAGGGCGAGCAAAATTGGTCTACCAACAACCAAGGATTTGATAGGCCGCTTGTCCCTCCCTACCCATGAATCATCAAATTAGACAATTAGATGGATCAATAATTCCAATCTTTACTAGTCTATGTTAAATAAAAGAAAATCAGAGCTTAAGATAACTGGGGCTTACAATACTGGAATGATGCTTCAAAAGTATCCCCATTATCATTACGAAAAATTCCATTATGTCCCATCACAAGAGCAGCATTTGGAGCTTGCGCAAGTGCATGCTCCAAAGCTGTTTTCCAATCAAATAAATCCTCCATAGATTCTGCCTGGCATAACCATAAGAAAAGTTAACAAGATTAATTGTCCATAAACAGCCAAATTAATTTTGACAAGGTTGGACCATTGATTCCTCAGGAAAACTTGTCCAAAGGTGAGAAGATGAGTTTGTAAAGCACCTTAAGGGTAAATGCCCGACCATCACGTCCATCAGGAAACAAAACAGTTAGTAACTTCTTATCTTCCCTAACAACCACACTGAAAATAAAACTTTTATCAAACAAAACATATATCCACAATAGCAGCTGATAAACTAGGAAAGAAACATAGTTACTTACAATTAATATAAAAAAGGAGTTTACCTTCCAGAATTATTTAGGTCAATACCACCCAAAGTAAGATTAACTTCGCCACCTCTTTGGGGTAATGTACTCTACAATGCCACCAAAAGTCAATTAATATTCTGTATAGGCTCCAACTTAAGCTAAAATTTATACTTTGTCACCCCACATTCAATCAAATTCTGAGGTAATAATTTTTGTTTCTTTTATGGCATAAGATCTCAAGCATCACGGAGAAACACTACAATAAGCTGTGCTTATTTATTCTAATAAATACCTCTTAACAGAAAATTGCGATCAGATCTGTGTGCTACTCAAAGAACCATTGAGGATCGAATAAATGTGATTTTATCCCTACATTTAGTAAATCTATTTATATGACTCAAATTATCCCACTAATCTATGACATCAAGGCTTTTCTGTCTAATTTTAACAACTACATTATCAAGCATCAGCAAAAGCTAGCTGTACAAACAACAAACTATAGATTAAAGCTACTACAAGTGGAACATAAAAAAAGTGGTCTTTACTTTCTAAATAAAAGTAATCAAACATACAGGATCATTCTTGAAGAAAACAAGAGAAGTCCGTGTGAGTATAAACCAACGCCTCTTCCATGATTTCCAACCAATTCCTGTGTATTGTGCACATAAACGGTTACAGAGCTGAAAAATTAGTGCCATTAATTCAGCCATTGAATCAAGACATTATTACGAAAGAATAGAAACATGGTACCAAGAAACTAAGCTGTTATATGCAACTATTCATAATGTATTATTAGTCAGATAGCATCATTTATAATAACTACTTATATTAATTGATTAAGATATCTGATAACATATTTATTAATAAAAAATATATTTTTAATTTTTTTATTCCAGTCCTACCTATCTAATAAGGTCAATACCTTAGTTTTTTGGACTTCCAATACCAATACTGATTTTAACAAACAAGATAACAACCTGTGTTTTATATATAGCCTCCAGACCAAGTCATGATAGAAAATAATAATATGAGACTAAACTAATTATTTTAAAACCATTCGCAACATTAATAAACAAGAAGGAAAATCAAGGAGCAAGAGAATAGTTGTAAAGCGGGAAGACAGCTTGATTGGAGTCTCAATGCACGTTGGCAAGTTAAAAAAACTCAAAGAAGAATTTGAGCTTGATGTTTCTGTCAGACAAGGATCTGAAATGTAGATAGACAAAGTTCATAATATTTCACTGACTATCAGCAGCTTACCCTTCTTCACAAGTGCTACCTAACATCTATGCTCCAAGAAAATAGTATACCATGGACGAAGACAAGCTAGCTGGCTAAACTTGTTAGACATCCTTATATAGTGAATTCGCTCAAAATCAATTTGGTTCTATGCAACATAATCTCAATCTGTTAGAAAAGAAAAAAAAAACTAACCTTTAGATGAAATAAACAATGGTCCACTTTTAAAAACCTGCATTGGCAACTGGAAAAAATAAATAAATAATAACACCGAGTCAAGTTATGAAGTTCCAGGCAATTATAAATTAAGTACAGCCAGCACATTAGCCATTACCAAGTTGCTTAGAATCTTCAGAATGACAAACTGTAGTTCAAATAATTAAATGCTGATGCACAAAGTAGTTGGATATAGTAACACATATTAGAAAAGGTTCCACTTCAAAGCCATTTCAACCAACTTACCAAGATAGTTACCTTAAGAGAGAGATACAAAATTAATAGAGGGACTAGAAAAATAATAATAGGTTGTCAAGTTAGGTCGAGTAAGCATTTAGAGGTGCAATTTCAATATGTACTAATCAATGGTGCCAGCTCGTAGAATTGGTGAGGATATCGGGGCTTCTTTTATGGTGTTGCCAAGACGTTCAACTGCTAGAATATTTTTTGACAGTAGACCATCATCGTCATTTTTCAAATATGGCACCTAAAAACGTGTTAATGAAGCTAACATATTAAAAGTTGTCGGTTCCGCTTTAAAATCTTGTTATGTTGTAGTCAACACATATTAAAGGTCAAGACCCCTTCTCTTAAGTCTTTTGTTACAAGTTGTAACAGTTAGTGAAGTATAAGGTAAAAAATTTGGATAGGTCACCGTGATCAGAAACCACAATCAAAGAGCAGGAAATCCTTATTTGTCCTTTTCCTAATTTTCTTGAGTTAAATCAAAAGCTATTTGACTTCTTGAATAATCTCCTTAGTTCATGCATATTTACCAAATAAGCCATTTCTTTAATTCATCTATAAAGTAGATATATATTGTTTTTGCATTGCATGTGCTTTACTGTTAATGCTTATCTTCGAGTTAGTTGATGTTGCGAAACAATCATAATTTGAGACATGATCTATGTTCTTTTACTATTTGCTTGAGTTGAATCAAAAGTAATTTGACTTCTTACATAACCTTCCATTGTACATGCATATTTACCAAATAAGTCATTATTTCTATAATTTATCTATAAAGTAGATGTATATTATTTTTGCAGGATGGTAATTGAAGGTTGCATGTGTTCTACTGTTAATGATTATCTTAGAGTTAGCTGATGAGTGTGAAACAATCATAATTTGAGATGATATAACCATGAACACAAAAGAGGGAGATCAATAATATGTGATGAGAAAGGAACACAAGTTGATTCATCAACAGCACTATGCCAGCAGCCCATTCAGTCAGTCAATGTGCATTTTCAGACAGCATTGCTAAGGCAATCATATGCACATTTGAGCATATGTAGTGTACAACTCCAAGTAGTGTCAGAGTGCAAGGAAAAATTCACAATTCCCTCACTCAATGGAGTATTATAAAATAAAAAAGGATGAAAAATGACTAAGCCATAATGATATTTTAATGATTATGAATGGGATATGCTACTTTATCTAATTACCCTTGCATACTGCTATATTTCCTGCTCAACTCTTCCAGGCTAATGTTCCCTTTTATTGTTGCCTCCAAATCCTATTGAAGCTGGTACTAAGAAGAATCATTATGTGCTCTGAGATGTATTTGATGTTCAAGCTTTCAGACTTTTTCAAATTATGGAGCTTTAATTGTTTTGCTTACTTCTTGGTATGCATTTAGATTTCTCTGGGCATTATAGTTATTTCCTATTTTTGCTACTATGTACTTGAATCATAGTTGTCAAAATCTGTAAGGTATCAGGATTGGATAGGGAAAAAAATCTAAATTTCTATTGGATCGGAACAGGATAATATGAAAGTAAGGAAAAAGATAGTTTCATATGTGAGATAACAAATTGTGTTTAATCATAATCGGTTAGATTATCTTTCATCTATAACTAACAATGTATATTATAGACAGCTAGTATTAGGACTAATAAGGTTAAAAGAGTAATACATAATATATTATCATAATATTAGCAATGTGATAGTATTGTCATTTTCAAGTTAATAATATTATATTATTGTCTCCTCAGTTTAATAATTTTTTAGGTACTTACCAACTAGCATTTGAGTGATAAGCAAAGGCACACACGTAGTTCATAGATGATGTTAATTCCAAGAACAAGTATAAAGCATGCCCACCTAAATAAATCAGTAGATCTCAAAGTGCAAACGGTTATTGAGCTTAGTTCGCTTTGGAACATAATCTTCACTGTGCTAAGCATTATCACACTATCACTAGCTTGGCATAACCAAATGGTAACTCTCTTATTCAGGGATCATGGACTCTGAACTTTCTAACTGTGTGCAAGCATTGATGAGAAATCACCCATTCGGAAATTTAAAAAATTGCAAAGCATGAATAATAGACCGTTCTATAGGCGAATGTATCTATAGTCATAACAAATATGTTGGCCTTCGGCGGACTGTCAGGCAATATGAATCTGGAACCAGTGTCCTAATTGCACGAGGCATAGCCGGCAAACAAAGTTCACTTGCTTCCTAGATCAGTCCAGTAGTAAATCCAAACTTTAAACATACTGCAACGTGTGGTGAGAAAATGTGCTCAAATGCAATTTTAAAAAAAAACATGAAAACACAAATGGGAAAAAAAAAACACTGCGAACTTTTAACAGAAAAAAGGAGCGCAGATCACAAAGTGGCGAATAGCAGTATACAGTATTGGGTGCTACGGCACGATGCCGCTCGAACATTGCCCCCGCAGTCGGAGCCGACGACATCCCTCGCCGCCTCCTTCCAGCCGCAGATGGGGCATCAGATCAGGTGCTCCTTCTCTCCCTACCCTTCCAAATCTCCAAAATCAGTACCCAAACAACATCTGCAAGCTGGGAAACAAAAAAAACAAAAAAAAAAACTACTGCCTCGGCAGGATAACCGCACCCACCCGCATTTCCCTGTGCGCCGGTTACCGCGACGGATCTACTCTACGGCGCAGGATGCGAAGAAGATAATAGGGTTTGGGATGGGGAGGAGTAGGAGAGGCGTTAGATTGCGACGATGGATGCGAAGAGCAGCAGTCGACGGATGGAGGACCAGAAGACGGGGACAGTGGTGTTTGTTTACTTGTGTTGGACGATATTAGGTTGGGGGAATTGAAGTGGTAGTGGAGTTTAAAATAAAATAAAAGAATAAAAAGTTGAGATTAATTTTTTAATTGATATCAGTCATTACATTTATGTTGATTAATTTTGAAGTACAGAAGTTTCCTATTAAAGATGAATTTGGGACGATTTATTCAGTCTTATAAAAGTTTTTATCGGTCATTAAAATTATGCTAAAGAGAGAGTAGCACAGATTTATCCATAAAAAGAATTTTATCTATTAATTAATTGAAATTGAAACTCACACTTATGCCTTATTTGCCTGATTAATTAATATTTTTTTAATAATTTAAATATCTCATTTTTATCATCCAATTAATTTCGAAAATATGATGAATCTCGAACATTTTCATTGGTAAAAAAATATATTTTTGAATGAAAGTGAGCCATTTAAATGATTAATATTTTAAATTGTACACGTGACAGGTTTCTAAATTTTCAAATGTATCTCGGAATTAAGAATATTTCAATTTTTTAAATAATCTCCTGTAGTTTTCCCTGGATGAGCTAAATTTTATGTTAGTGAAACTTTGATAAAATAATTGAATAAGTTAAATCGCCAAAATAGTTATTCAAATTTGGTTTATTTTTTTTATTCAAATTTTATTTAAACTTGTTTTTTAGATATTATTGAACACTTAATTAGAGCCGATTGATATTTATAATCAATATGAATGAGTGTTATAATATATACATATTAATAACGTTTAATTCAAATGTAGTTAACGAGCCGATTTTATAATAATAAAGTCAAAAAATGAGAAATTCTCAGAGTTCTATGAATGGTTAGATTTTATATAAAAGAATATAAAAAAATAAATTGATGTAAATTTCAAACGGCTATGTATAACAATCATTCACATAAATTTTAAAAAATTTCTCTATAAATACTCATTTATTTCTATAAATTATTTCCTTCGTTTAAATATATTATTCTACGTCATAAATCACTTTCAAAATGTCTCCTCTACTATACCGATCATCTCATTTATTTTAAAAATGAATACAAGCGTGTTAACATTCAAACCAACGTGGATGTGTGTTAATAAGTGGAAGATGTCAATATAATATTGATTTTATACTTTTCAAAAGGGTGTCATGTATTAACATTCAAACGAATAGGGATGCTCTTGAGGCTAATTTGATTGTTAGAAATTTTTAGGGGTGTTTGATTTGTTCATTTTTATTTTTATTTTTTAGAAAATTGAGGTGTTTAGTCTGTTTGTTTTCCATTTTCATTTTTTTTTAGAAAATACGATTTTCTGAAAAACGTGTTTGGTTTGTATTTTCCAGTCTTATTTTTGAGAAAAAAATATAGTGTTTTCTGGAAAATTAGAGAATAAAATAAAGTCATTTTCCAAAAAATGTGATTTTCTGGAAAATGAAAATAGAAAATGGAGCAAACCAAACACCCCCGTATTTTCTCATTTTCTGAAAAATGACTTTATTTCATTCTCTAGTTTTCTAGAAAACGCTATATCTTTTTCTGAAAAACAAAGTTGGAAAATATAAACCAAATATATTTTACAGAAAATCGTATTTTCTACCAAAAATGAAAAGGAAAAATAAGCGTACCAAATGCTGAACTTATTTGTTGGATGATAAGTTTCGTATTATAAAATTATTTATCATTGTAAGAGTCTATACTTATTTATAAAAATTTGATAAAATATTTATTGATGAATATGATTCAAATATTTACAAATATTAATGAAATCAAATACGGGAGTGTTTGGTAAAGCTTTTGCTAAATATTTTTTAGATTTTAACTGTATGGAAGCATTTTTGAGTATTTGTGAATATTAAATTTTGTTTCAGCTTGTGTAACTTTTACTCAAAAGTTGGAAACGGGAATTTGATATTTTTTTCTGCTTTTGTTTTTTTACTTATGGTCTAGAATTAAAAATTAACATTTATACCCTTAATAAATTTATCATTTTACATAATTACAACCACACTTTGAAATAAAATTTTATATTTTTATGTATTTATATAAATGTAGTCATTATTTATATTTTTATATTTATTAATTTTATATATTTTTTAAACATATATATTATAAAAATTAATTTTGATATAATATTCAAAATATAATAATAAATATATAAAATATTATTGATGGTGTATCAAAATTATATTTAAATAATTAAAAAAAGATTAATTTATATAGTTTAAGGATATTATTGTCATTTGACTAAAAATTATGCTTGCAAGTAATTATTTATTAAACATTCAAATTTTATATTGTATAAACTTTTGATTTCTATTTCTAAATACTAGACTTTAGCTTCTCAGTAACTTTAAAATAACGGTAAATTTGCTTTAAATCCCTAATGGCAAGTCAAACTTTGTATTTAGTCCCCATTTGAGTTTTTCTTTGTGTTAACTCCCTAATGGATTGAGTATAAAAGAGTAAAAATTAAGTATACATTAGTAAAAAATGAGTATAAAAAAGTGAAAAGTGAGTATAAAAAAGTGAAAATTGAGTATGCAGTTTCTTGATGTGGTGGATGCAACCTTATATACTCAATTTTCTAACTTTTATACTCAACTTTCTTCAAATAATACTCACAAAGCTGTCTTGTCAATCCCATCAGGGACTGCATGCAAATAAAAGTTTGGGTAGGGATTGTATGCAAATATAAGTTTGAAAGTGGGGAGTTTAAGAAAATTTATCCTTAAAATAATCTCTATAAGAATCACTTTTAAATAAGTAAAAAATTTTCCAATCACTCCTTACATCTCTTTAACATTTATTTAAATACTTAAATGAGTTATCTAAATTTATTTATTTTTAATATATATATATATATATATATATATATTAAAAATAAAAATAGATTCTTATTAAACCAAATGCAAAACTACTTTATTTTAAAGAAAAATATTTTAATAATTTTAGAATTTGTACAAAAATCTGAAATTTTTTTTAAATGTTTATAATTCACTCAATCATTAACATTTATCCGATGAAAATTAGCATGAGATGGACGTCGTATTTAGTTCTCAAACCTTTTATTTATATTTTTTATAATTGAGGTGTCTAATGATAAAATTATCTTCCTGTGACTTTGTGGCAATGCCTTTAAATTATGAAAATAACATCTTATATTCAGGATGAGTCTATGTATGTTATAGATCAATACGATTCAATTATTTTTCGAAATCTCATATTGGTGAAAATAGTGTATTATTCATATCTTTGATTCATTGCCCTGTAAATTTTAATCATAAAGGTATATGATCCGATCGGGAGTTAATCTGACTTGGTAGAGAGCCCAGTCAGGTAAGAACAGTCGGGCGTATAGGGTGTTAATCTAGTCTGATGAATGTATTTGGGGTTATGCAGATTTAGTCCTGCAGAAGGTAGCCGGTCGGATGGGCCCGGTCGGCAGAACCCGACCGAGAAGGTTCAATCAAATGGGCAAAAAACAATACCCCCTTTTGAAAAGGAGTGGTGTAGTTGAGTTCTGGACGGATGGTCCCGGTCGGGAATGCCCGACCGGATGAATCAATCATCCTACTAATCAAATCACTCACCCTACACTAAATGACTCATGACCTGTATTCGGCTGTCCAGTCGGGCATACTTGGGCGGTCGGACTGGCTGACACCAGGAACGGCTGAACCCACTCAGACGACTCACCCACCCAAGAGACGTTAACGGCCGAGTGACTGAGCCTCTTCGGGTGACCACTCCCGGCCAGTCAGCTGGGTCCGAATGGAGTCACAGCCGCAATACATAATAAAACAAGTCAGGGTGGCCCCACTGTCTCAATAGTTTAATTATGATCAGACTTTCCAGATATAGCAGCAGGATCTTTCCTATCCTCTCATTATGAGGAAAAGACACGTGTCATAATCATATCTACCCAGGCATCAGACTGTAAAAGGGACAGCATGGACAGACCCTTTGGCGGCCCTGTCAGGTCCTCGAGGAAACTAAGGCTGCCAGAGGATCATGTCAGAAGATTGACTTTTATAAGACAAGATAGCCCAGACAAGACAGGAGTCATCTACCTCCCCTATATAAAAGCCCCTTGGTGCTCCAAGAAAGGGATTCTGCTAAAATGATTTCTCTCCATCCCCTATTCCTTGTGTCTCCATTCTGGACCAAATTACGACTCAGTCCTGTTCTCCTTGCTAACCTTTGATCCTGACCTGAACACCATTGCAACTCGTCTGTCTGACCGAGTCATCTGAGTGAGAGCCCTCTCCACTTGTCGACAAGATCAAATTTGGCGCCGCCTGTGGGAAATCTCTGCCTGATTGAAAGACGAAGATGAGCGACTTCAACAAGGTGACAATTACACTCTCACAAGGAGACTTCGAGTTGTTGGTGGCCGCTAAAACTCAAAAGTTAGCAGCAGAACAGAGGACTTACTGCCGTCTAACTCAAGAAGATCCCTCCGAGGTAGCTGCTCGTGTTGGCACAGAAGGTGAGGCTCGCTCGGGTGGTAGTCCCTACTTCTCCCAAGCGCTCTTTGGCCCGTCGGAGGGTGCGAGACAGTCCAACCCACTAGAAGTCTCTTTGTTGGGACCGGTAGACGAGCTAGAGGGGGGGTGATTAGCTCCGATTTGCTTGTAGATGATTTGTCGCGGCGGAAGACTTCAAGCAATGCTAACACATTGGATTTTACTTGGTATCCACCCCGGTCGGGTGACTAATCCAAGGATCCACTCTCCTCACTCTCTCATATACTATGAAAGATCTCCTTCTTGAGGTGGAGAAACCTCTTACAAGCTTTCACAAAGATACAACAAGAATACAAAGCAAAATACAAATGAAATCTTACAAGATTTACAATGATACGCTCAAGCTTTGCTTTCCTTGCTATCTTCAAGCTTGTGATCGCCTCTAGAACTTTGGAAGTACAGCAACACTAAGCCCCAAAGCTTCTCTTGAGATGGTGTGGAAGAAGGAAGAAGAGTTGCGCTTCAAACCTGCGTGAAAACCTTTATACCTGACGCCTAGGGTTTCTGAATCGATTACCCAATCGATTACCACGTCAGATTCAGCCGTTCAATGGCTAGTTTTCGAACCGTAATCAATTAGCCAATCGATTACGAGTGTCCTGAATCGATTACCTAATCGATTCAGAACTCTTCTGTTCTCTCGCGCAAACTGCCGTAATCGATTAGCCAATCGATTACCGATACCCTGAATCGATTGCCCAATCGATTCAGGGCCCTTCTGCCCTCTCGCGCAAACTGCCCTAATCGATCACCTGATCGATTCACCCAATCGATTGAGTCCAACCTAACTTGTTTTCACAAGCCTAGGATCCCCTACCAAGTGTCCGGTCAACCCCTTTGACCAGCATGGATTTCTACTGCCTAGCTCCCAGCTTGGACTTAACCTGGTTCCCAACCAGATTCGCCTAACCCTCGAGTTAGGTCTAGTCTCTCTGTAGACTTCCACCTTGCCAGCATGCGATCTCCCCGATCCATCTGAACTTCACCTAGTCTCACTAGGTGTGCCTAGTCCCACTAAGTCTTTTCCCCTGCCAGCGTACGATCTCCCCGATCCACCTGGACTTCACCTAGTCTCACTAGGTGTGTCTAGTCCCACTAGGTCTTTTCCCATGCCAGCGTACGATCTCCCCGATCCACCTGGACTTCACCTAGTCCCACTAGGTGTGCCTAGTCCCACTAGGTCTTTTCCCATGCCAGCGTAAGATCTCCCCGATCCACCTGGACTTCACCTAGTCAAGTCTCCAGTCAACCTTGACCCACTTGACATCATATGATATTCAAACATCATAAGACATTCAAACATCATTATCAAACATCGAAACATCCAAACTCAAGCTTACCAAGCTTAGTCAGACTTAAGCTCACCCGAGCCCAGTCAAACTAGGTCAACCCTGACCTAACCAAGATTGCACCAACAATCTCCCCCTTTTTGATGTTTGACAATATGTTTGAGAAAGACTAATCCCTATTAGCCTTTCAATCTCTCCCCCTTTGACACACATCAAAAACACTCCCCGAGAGTCTATGTGGTCAAAGGCAAGCCCAATGAAAGTCTCATACCTTCCATTTGACCCCATGCTCATCCTTGAGCATTCATCATAAATCTTCACTTATCCCAAAAAAAATAAAAATTCAACCACATGCTTTTAAGGAAGACCTCCCCCTCAAAACATGCTCTAAACCTCTAACATTGCACCAACAATGATCTTGGGAGTTCCTAAACCTTTAGCAAATCTCAACTCGAGGTTATGAGATTTTGAGATTCAAGACTCGAATCAAAATCTCTCCTTAACCCTATAGTTTTCACCAAAACTATCCCTTTTTGATTTCACAATGAAATTTACCCAAATATACTTATGAAAGTAATTCAAGGGTCTAGGGATTGTTAGGTTACTCAAAAATGGGTTATTGGACTGAAAATAGACAATTTTAGTCTCACCAATCGATTGGCGTTGGGAACCAATCGATTACACTAGCCTTAATCGATCAACTGATCAATTACGGCTGACTGTAATCGATCAACGGATCGATTACGCGAGCTTCTGTGCTCGCAAAAAGGATCTATCAATCAATTGACCAATCGATTGGCTGCTGTCCCAATCAATCACCTGATCGATTGGGAGTTTCTGATTTCTGAAAACAATTTCAGATTGAATTTCAGAAACTCCTAAATAATTCTACAAAATTCGAAAAATATTGAAATTTTGTGTAGAGATTATTTATATCATATACTACCATGGAAAAATAGTTTTCTATGAAAATAACCTTTATTTCCAAAGATTGACACAAAATTGGAAACCATTGAAATATTTCAATGTTTCACTCTATTTTGTATCCAATTCATCAATGATGATATCTATCAAAAGATAGTCTTCACCAAGGTTTTCCAAGATGGTTTTGAAATAGATTTCAAAAATAATTTCCAACCATGTTCCTTGGGCTAAATGCACATGACTTGTACATTAGCTTTCCCAATGATTGGAGTTTATTTATATTCAAATCTTGATGACCCTAAAACTCAATAAGGTGCATATAAATCAATACCTTGAGTTTTGTTCATCACCCTAACATCTCACTTGTTTTTAATGTATCTCAAAGACACATACAAGTCACCTTATGGTCTTAGTGAGATGTGAAAGTCATGTTCTCCCTAAACTAAGGGTTCATGCATTTCTATCTAGGCATTATAAACTTTGATCATCCACTTAGGATGTCAATTAATGTCAATGTCCTTAATTTCAATAAACATTGACTTAATGCATGATAATGACTATGACATGCATTATATGAGGATTTTCAAAAGAAATTATAGCTAGATGATGCATGTATGACATGACATGTAATATTTTCATAATAACATATGAATGATGGATTATGATGTCATGACATGTAATAGGGCATACAAAGCACGGCATAATAGCACAAAAGAAAATACCTAGATTTCCTATCTAAGTATCAATAATTCATCGCTAAGCCATTGATAATCCTAACTTTGTCCCTAATTTCCAAGATAATGCCAACATACCCAACTTGGCCTATCTTTGGATTCTAACCTAGTTGTGCCAATTTTTATTGACTTCAATCTTCCAAAAATATAGTTTGGCATAAATTTTACTCTTCCTAGAGTAAGCAATTGATTCCTTCATTTTCAAGGGTAATAACTCCTTGAAAATGTCCCAAAGTGCCAACTTCATCAAGGTTAGGTTAACTACCCTTCCAATTTGAGTTGACACTCCCTAGACCTATCTAGGGTGTGGCAAACACACTCTTAGGAACCCAAAATCTATTGGTGCTCCTTGGGTGTTCTAGGTATTCACTAGAGATAACTTCCCTTGATACCTTCCTAATAACTTGTCTAGGCTTCTCCGAAGCCTTAGTCATGTTAGTCTTGTCTTGGTCAACTCTAGGGATGACTTCCCTTGTGGACTTGACTTGACTTCTTGCCCTAGATTGAGTTCCATACCTATATGGAACTCAATGATAGGATGGACTATCATCCTTGGTTTTAGGTTTGTATCTCAAACCTTTCTTACTCCTAGAGGGTCCTTGATTTCCTAAGTCTAGGTTTTGAATTTTTGACCCCTTAAATAGATTTTATATTCTTTTGAGGGATTTTTCTAATGTCTCAAGTTTTGACCTCAAAACTTGATTTTCAATCATTACCTCATCAAGGCTTGGTATTCTAATATAGCTTTGGTGATTATTCTTCTTGGCCTTATATTGGGTAGGTCTACCGTGGAAAATTCTATTTTGCTCCCTATCTTTAGATATGGTAGTCCTAGCATGGAAAGCTCTATAGTTTTCCTTAGGTTTCTCATGCCTCCTATTTTCATGATAAATAACATTAAAATGATAATAATTTTTCCTAGCATGCATATTATCATGATTTAAACAAGTACCATTACCTAATGGTACCTTAGTCTTGTTCTTGAAGGCTCCCCCTTGATTTGAGTTCCTCCTCTTTGTCTTGGTCGGATCCTTCCCCTTTGGACATTGATTCCGATAATGCCCCTTTTCCTTGCATGAGAAGCACACAATGTGCTTCTTATCCTTCTTTGACACGGGGCCGACCTCCTTTGACTTCTCCTTGGTCTTGGGTGCCACTAGCACCTTCTTCTTGGCCAAATTGGGACACTTACTCTTGTAGTGCCCTTTTTTCCTACACTCAAAGCAAATGATGTGATCTTTATTTCTAAAAATTGAAATTCTTATACCTTTGCTTGTAGGGGTGTTGCATGACTCTTCACTTGATCCGGAAGTAGATACTTTTTCTTTTTCCGGAGTCAATGACTTTTGCTCCCCCTCAATCCTAGAGGTGGAGACTTCTTCTTTTTCCTCCTCGGCCAATGCTTCTTGAATTTCCTCCCCGGATGTTGAGCATCTCTCAACTTCTGAGTCCTCTTCATTTGATGAATCTCCCTCTTCGGATTTGTCTTGACTTGGTACAATGGAGGGATCTTCATGAAGCTTTGCCAATTTGCTCCAAAGCTCTTTGGCGTCTTGAAATTCTCCAATCTTGTCCAAGATAGTGCTTGGCAAAAGATTTACCAATAACTTGGTCACTTTGTAGTTGACCTCGCATCTCTTGATTTGCTCCTCATTCCATTTGCTTTTCTTGAGGAGCTTCCCTTTAGTGCTTGTTGGAGCTTCAAAACCCTCCATTAGAGCAAACCATTGCTTTATCTCCATCATGAAGAAATTTTCAATCTTTGACTTCCAAAGATTGAAATTTACCTTGTCGAATGGTGGAGGTGCCCTAGTGTCATAGCCAAACTCTATTTTTGAAGTTGAACCCTTTTGATGATGACTTCTTGAAATTAGGGTTTCTTCCAACTTCTTCTTCTTCCTCTAGCTCTTGCCCTCTTGGCGATGAGTCCAAAGAAGAGCAACTTTGCTCTGATACCACTTGTTGGGACCGGTAGACGAGCTAGAGGGGGGGTGATTAGCTCCGATTTGCTTGTAGATGATTTGTTGCGGCGGAAGACTTCAAGCAATGCTAACACATTGGATTTTACTTGGTATCCACCCCGGCCAGGTGACTAATCCAAGGATCCACTCTCCTCACTCTCTCATACACTATGAAAGATCTCCTTTTTGAGGTGGAGAAACCTCTTACAAGCTTTCACAAAGATACAATAAGAATACAAAGCAAAATACAAATGAAATCTTACAAGATTTACAATACACTCGAGAAGTTAGCTTATGTGCTTGTGTTGGTTGCTCGGCGCTTGCGCCCTTACTTCTTGGCTCATCCCATTCGGGTGTTAACGAATAACACTCTCAGAAGAGTATTGGTCAACTCGGAGGCCTCCGGCCGAATGATTAAATGGACCACAAAGTTAAGTAAATATGATATTCAATACCTGCCCCGGACTGCTATTAAGGCTCAGGTGTTAGCCGATTTTCTTAGTGAGCTTCACACTAAGGAAGAATAATAAACATGGAAGGTCTATGTAGATGGCTCGACCACTCGGTCAATAAGTGACATTGGGATTCTATTAATTTCTCCAAAGGGAGATCATCTCCACTTGGTCGTACGGCTGGAGTATCGGGCTACCAATAATGAGGCAGAGTATAAAGCCCTCTTGGCTGGGTTACAAGCTGCTCGGCATATGGGAGCTGCTCGGGTCATGCTGCACTCAGATTCTCAACTTGTGACTCGGCAGCTAGCCGGATAGTTTGAGGTAAATAGTGAACGGTTACAAACCTATGTCAATGCATATGAGCAATTGAAAGTCAGGTTTCAGGAAGTAAAGATACTTCAAATTCCTCGAGAGGACAACTTGAAGGCCGATGAGCTAGCCAAGATAGTTAGTGTCATCACTCCTTGGGTCTTCGCTCATCCTTCCCTTAAGTTATTCTAGTGGCTCAGATTGAAAGGGAGACGGATACAGAGGTTGAAGACGACTGGAGAGCTCCGCTCATATCCTATTTGCAACAAGGAACTCTCCCGGCTTATCCGGAGCAAGCTTGCCTACTGAAGAAGAGGGCGACCAGATTTACTTTGGTGGGAGATACCTTGTACAAACGGGCTTTCTCTAGGCCGCTGTTCAAATGTTTGGGAGAGGAAGATGCAGATTTCGTATTGAGAGAAATACATCTAGGCTCCTGCTACTGTCATCCAGGAGGTTGGTCAATGACTCGGAAGGTGTTGTTGGCAGGGTTCTTTTGGCCAACACTACAACGGGATGCGGACCGGTTGGTCATTTCCTGTGTCTCCTGTCAGAAACATCAGAATCTCTCTCACCGACCAGTTGAAGTTTTGAGGGTATCTACTGTGTCATGCCCCTTTGATCAGTGGGGCATGGACATAGTAGGGTCTTTCCTTGTAGCAGTCGCTCAAAAGAAATTTCTATTGGTGGTCGTGAATTATTTCTCAAAATGGGTGGAAGTAGAGGCTCTAGCTCGGATCACCGAACAAGCAGTCATCAAATTTTTATGGCAAAATATTATATGTCGATATGGGATACCACATAAGTTGGTCTCGGATAATGGTCGGCAATTCCAGGGTCAGAAAATCCAGGAATAGTGTACGACCTATGGAATCAAGCAAGCATTTACTTCAGTAGCTTATCCCTAGAGCAACGGTCAGGCGGAGGTCGCCAATCGGGAAATCTTGCGGAGTCTCAAGACCAAGCAGGATCATATGGGCGGGACATGGGTAGATGAGTTACCTAGTATCCTATGGGCTCATCGAACCACTCCCAAAGAAAGCTCAGGTTGTACCCCTTTTCAACTGGTGTATGGTGTTGGATCGAGAAGCCCGATAGAGGGGGGGGGGGTGAATATCGGAAAACATTCTTTTTTTTCGGAAAACTAAGAGTAAGTGCACAGCGGAAATAAAGATAAGAGACACAGCACAAAGACACAGTGGTTTTTTACTTGGTTCGAAGCCTGTGTCGACTCCTACTCCAAGGCCCACGGTCGTTGACCGTTTACTTTGGGCAATTCTATATTCGCGCAAATAGGTTACACAATTTTAATTACAAAATGAGTGCAATAAAATATAATAAATTAAGTACGCTCTTTTTTACTGACGTCCGGAGTAGGTCGACTCTTTCGGGGCAGCGGGACGTCGTCGGCTCGAGGTGAAGCGTTTCCGGAGCAAGGCACGAGCGTAGAAGAGCTTGGAGGCGTTGAGAGAATTGATGTTGGAAGCCTGGGGTCGAGGGCCCTTTATATAGGGCTAGGGGGCGCCCGGGACGTCGGGGGCGCCCGGGACGTCGGGGGCGCCCCCCACGTGGCCTTTGATCCACCAAAGTCTCGGTCGCGTCTGATCCTCTGGATCCGCTTTGATCGGGGTGCCCGGAGGACTCGGGGCGCCCGGATTGACCGGGTCAAAATTCTATCTTCTTGGCTTCGATGGCTTCTTCGTTCGAGGTAAGCGCATGGGGGCGCCCGCAGCGCAGGGGGCGCCCGCGAGCAACAGGGGCGCCCGGAAGCACGGGGGCGCCCGTAGCTTGTACTGTCGAAGCGCACTTTTTGATTGTGTGTTTGGTGTTCACCTTGGGGGCGCCCGGGACACTCCGGGCGCCCTGGTCAGCAGTTGCCTCACTCCTTTGAGGCACTTTGAGCTGCAGACTCACGTTCCTTCAGTCATGCATCCAGGGTTAGTCTAAAACACGATAACATAATAAATTATTAGATTTATACAGCCTTAGCTGTCTTGGTTCTGACTTTGGTCTCCAAAATGGAGCCCTAGGTCGAACCGACGCCTACTGTTCCCTCGACGGGGAACGCGTCCTCACTTACTCCTCTCGGGAGAATTTACCTGATGCCAACCGTTCCTTTGGTTGGACTTTTGCCTGACGGTCCTTTGTCAGGTCTTGTAAACTGGCAGTCCTTCGCCAGTTGCCTAACAGTCCTTTGCTAGGGCTTTCGGTCCCAGACTGTCCTTCGCCTGGAGCCTAGCGGTCCTTCGCTAGGACTTTCTTTCCTGGCATTTCTTTACCAGTGCCTAGCAGTCCTTCGCTAGGGTTTTTCCTGCACACTTGATTAACTTGTTAGAAAACAAGAAAGACTTAACTTTTGACCTATGTTGCCATTATCAAAACACAGGTTTGACTTAGGTGCATTCTGCACCAACAATCTCCCCCTTTTTGATTTATGGCAACCCTAGTTCAAAAAGTTAAGTTTAAGCAAAATATGAAAAATGCTTTAACTTTTGTTCCCTCCCCCTGGAAGGAATCTCCCCCTAGATTTTTCAAGAATTTGTGGGGTAACAAACTTGCACTTTTGAAAACTTAAGTTTTAGATACTTAAGTTAACAGTATATAGGAAATTTTTTGAAACGTGATTTTTGAGTACTTAAAAAGTTTGAGGCTTTTAAGTTTCAAGGTACTCAAAGGTTTTGAAAGTGTTAACAAAAAAAACTTGAGTACTTAGTTAACTTTGAAAGCTTAAGTAGATATTTTGAAAGACTTAAATACTTAGCAAAATTTTGAAAACTTAAGTAGAAGTTTTGAAAGCTTAAGTATTTTTCACAAAGTTAAACTTTTGAATACTTTTTGCATAACGGATAGAGTTAAGAAAATTTTTGATTTGAATACTTTTTGCATACAGGATAGAGTTAAGAAAATTTTTGAAAAGAAAATTTTACTCTCTCCTTTCCTATCTTCCTATCTCTCCCCCTTTGCCATATATCAAAACAAATAAGTACAGTATAACAAAAGGAAATAAGTAAAATTTTTGCTGTACTGAATCAATTCATAATTAAATTTACACTAAATCAATCAATTCTCTCTGTAGGGGCCTGTCTAACCCAATTAGCTACTTACTAACTGTTATAAACAGTAGTTTTTGCTAGGGTTAGCCAAGTTAAGTGTTTTTGTTCAAGTTAGATTTTCTAAACTTGACACTTAACTTGATTGCTATGTAAGTGGTATTTAGTGCCCCAATTTCTGCAGATGCACTGACTTAAAGCATCTTGAATTGAGGCAAAGACCTAAGCATCTCACCCCTTTCTAGGTTATCAATCAAAAGTACCCTAAGGTGCTTGTGAGATGCTGGCTTCTAAGTCTATAAGTGCATGCAGTTCTAGGGTTAAAGCCTAGGCTAAGTCCATTTTCGAAAAAGCCCTAGTTTTGAAGGGGTAGTTTTAAAATTAATATAAAACTAAGTCGAAAAGATTTTAAAATTGATTTTTGAAACAAATAAAACAGTTTTTCAAAATTCTAATTTTAGAAAACTTATTTTTGAAATCAAGTAGAGTAAAAACAATTGAGTTAAGTTATTCTACTGAACACAATCCTGTCACTAGTGAGCATGAGCTAGTCAACATAACATAAAGTAGGTACTCAACACAGTCATATAGTCAAACACAAGTCAACCCTACTGAGTAGGGATAGTCAAATAGGTACAATGATAAGTCAATCTAAGACGAAGGACCGGGATGATCGGACGGGCCAGGCTACCATGCATCAAATCGTGCCATCATCTCTAGATACTGTGCATCTCTGGCCTCCCGCTCAGCTCTAAGGGCGCTCATATACTCGGTGTAGTAGCCCCGATTTGTCTCCAAGTCTTCGGCATGATTGGCTTCGATTTCCTCTCTGAGGCTTTGGATCTGTGTTTCCAAATGTGTCACTCTCTGGTAGAGTGTCGGTGGAGCGGGCTCGTCGACGTGTGCTCGGGCGGCTGCAGCTACGTCTCCAATATCGACCTCAACCTCCTCATCTGAATCGACTCGAGCTCCGGCCTGGTGTCGTCTCCAGCTCAGAACCCCGGTGGCCGATACCTCTAGACCGGCTAATGAGAAGTTCCTAAATCCTATCTCGTCAAAGTCAGTCATAGCGGTGATTTCTCCAATGGTAATGTCCCGCCCGTGGTGATGTAGAAGGGAAGTAATGATGTGGCAATATGGTGTGCGCACTCGTCCCTGGGTCGTGACACTGGACGCATGCAGAATGGTATGAAACATATGGAGTCCAATGTCTAGGTCAAGGTGATGGACTAGTGCATAAAGAAGGAAAGCATGAAAGGGTCGCATAGTCCCTAGGTCTCTGGTAGAGAGTGGTAGGATACAGCGGACCAGAACTCTATATAAGGCATAGTTCTGGGCCTGAAGTTCTACAGCTTGGAAGCGTCTATTTTCGGGAAGGTCTGCCCTATAGAAATAGTTGTGAATAGTGTCTAGGGTGATGTCTGAGTAGGGAGGATCAAATGGGGGGTTCCTAGGAGGATAGCAGCAAAATGTGGACTGAGAAGGTCGCAGTCCTAGGAAGCGGTTCAACAGGGTAGGGGTTATAGATAGAGGAATCCCTTGGACAATAGTCTAATTATAGATAGAGGAATCCCTTGGACAATATTATTGTAAAATTCTGCGCATAAAGATTCATTAATGGTATGCGTGCAGAAGACAAGATTGTCCAATTGATAGAAGTTGATGATGTTCATGGCGACAGGGCATGATTGGGTAAAAAAGTGCCTATTGAGATAACTCGTTTTAATAGGCTTGTAGATTGTTTGTGCGAACCTATTACATAACTCTAGATTAGGAAATCTAGGGTCGGGACTAGGTTGGACACCGGGGTTGGCCGGATTTGGTCGGCGTCTTCTAAGTTAAGAGAGTTTTAAAGAATGAATAAAGATATTGCATGGAATAAATTTAAATGCAATAAAATTACTAATCATACCGAACGGCTCGAGGAGGCATAGTTGAGAGAGAGGTCTTGCAAGGTTTTCTTGAAGAGTAAGAAGTGGAAAAGAAGGTTGGTTTTGGTGTGGGAAGTGAAGGAGTTTCGGATGCCTTTTATAGGCAATTTCATGGGGGCGCCCGGGAGCTTCCGGGCGCCCTGGTCAGGGCTGCTGCCTACGGCAGTTTAAAGGACTGGTTGGGGGCGCCCGGGACAGTCCGGGCGCCCTCAACAGGTTGCTTTGCAGGTTTGACTGCATTGGAGGTGATGGGGGCGCCCGCGTGGTTTCGGGCGCCCTGGTTAAGGGCAAGACAACTTTTCTGTCTCGAGGAACGAAAAAGTGAAGGGGGGGGCGCCCGTGTGGTCCCGGGCGCCCTGATCAAGGGTATGTAGAGACAAAAATTTGTCTTGTCATTGTTTAACTATGGTTTAATCAATTTGACCATGGTTGGGATTGATTTTGACTGTTTTGACCATAGTTTGGCAAGGTTGACCATGGTTTGACCATGTTGACCAAGGTTTGACTGTGTTGACCAAGGTTGACCATGATTTGACCAAGGTTTGACAAATACAAGATTATCCAAAAAATTATTTGAGTCTTAATTCTACTGTCTCACTCAAATCTTAGGGTTTTCAATCACGTTAACCTTATAGGTTTTGTGAGACAGGTTTTGATAGTTTTGAAAATTTTGATTAATTTTGAAAGATAATTAAATTTTGAAAAACTTAATTAATTAATTTTGAAATTTTTGAAGAGATGTTTAAATCTATACTTAGCTGAAGTTTTGTGTTAGATTCGAATTTGACAAAAATTAATTTGAATTTGAAATTCAAAAATTGGCTTCCAGGTCTTGGCGAGACACTAGGCCTTCTTTGGCCGAAGCCTTATGGGATCATCCACCCTTTCCTTGACAAAGCCTTTTAATGAGATTTCATCTTCAAAATTATTTTTTGAAAAATTTCTGGTCTAACTAGTTTGGATTTTGGATCGGTAGCTTCGGCTGGTTTCACCAGTCTAAAGAGACCAAGTAAACTTGATCTTATTAGAATTGGTTTCCCCAACGTACTATCATCTCACCTCCACCCAATACTATGTTGTCAAATTTCAGCTAAGTTTGTTTAGTCCTTAAGCTAGCCTAAGTCTAAGCATGGTATATTGCAGAAATTAAATAGACAATCAAACAAGCAATTTCAATCAAGAACTACAAATTTATCTAATAATGAAAATAGTTTTCAGTTTGGCTCCCCCTGGACTAAAGCCACGGTGATGGTTAGGTAAGATGTGAATCTTGTCCTTGGGGATCCAATACTGATTTGATCCAGTTGGTTTGTTCAGGCATAGTTTAGGTACCCATGCCTGAATTTTGCCTCTGGACTGATTCAGTACAGCCAAATACGATCTTTGTCGGGATTTGGTTCGGTAGCCAAGTCCAGATCGATTTGGAACGGACTTCTGTTTCCCAAGAATCATGTCAAGATTTTTGGAACCAGAAGTGAATTGTTCTAGGGCTGATCTAAGATCCTTAACCTGAGTTTTCAGGGAGGAGTTTTCCTTTTCAAGTTTTTCAACTTGAGTGGGAGTTCCTTCCTGAACCTTCTCGGTTGAGGGTTTAGAGTCAGCTCCCTCTTTCAGGAGTTTTACTTCCTGTCGGAGGGATTCGACCCGGAGTTTGGCTTTTGCCAAATCACGAGAAAGAAAAGAAATCAGTTCAGTTAACTGCAATCTGTTAAAACCAGTTACCTTTATTTCTCCGTCTTCTGTGAATGTCAGCTCGCCGTCCTCTTGTTCTGATTCTGACTCGATGTCGACTGAGGCGGTCAGAGCTAGGAGATTGGACTGGGGTGCCTCTGTCTCTTCTTCTGAGGAAGACTCGTCCCAGGTTGCTTGGAGCGCCTTCTTTCTTTTCGTCTTCTTGGACTCTTTCAGATTTGGACACTCCGTCTTGTAGTGGCCCTTCTTCTTGCACTCGTAGCAGGTTACATTAGGCTTGTTCGTGGGTTCGGCTGGTTCGTCTTTTCTTCGGCCGATTTTTCGTTTGTTGGTTCGGTTCTTCAGCTCCTTGTAGTAGCTTCGAGCGAGCCGGACCAGTTTAGTTTGATCTCCTTCTTCATCTTCTGAGTCTGTGTCAGACTCGGGTTCAGGTTCAGTTTTCTTCTTCGTTGTCTTTAAATTTTTACCTGCAATGAAAGCAATACCTTTTTCGACCGAATTGGTGTTAGTCTGTTCGTGCAGTTCTAGTTCAGAAAATAATTCATCTAGTTTTATTTTAGAAAGATCTCTAGATACCTTGTATGCATCTACCATAGATGCCCACAAGGTGTTTCTAGGAAAAGCGTTTAGAGTATACCTTATTAGGTCACGGTTTTCAACTTTGTGACCTATTGAGTGAAGACCGTTCATTACCTCCTGAATTCGTGCGTGGAGCTGGGCTGCTGATTCGTTATCCGCCATCTTGATAGTGTATAATTTGTTTAGTAGCAGATCCCTTTTGCTGATCCTGGTGTCCGAAGTCCCTTCGTGCAGCTCGATCAGTTTTGTCCATAGCTCTTTTGCACTGTTGAAGGGGCCCACTCGGTTCAGCTCTTCCTTTGTCAGCCCGCATTGTAGGGTTTACGTTGCTTTTGCGTCGGCTTCTATCTTGCGCTTTAGAGTGTTATCCCACTCCGAGTAGCTTTGTGGAAGTCCTTCTGCATTTCGGGGGATCTCCAGACCGGACTGGATAATGATCCACATGTCCACCTGAGTTTTCAGGTGGACCTCCATTCGACTTTTCCAGTAGGAAAAGTCTTCTCCACTGAAGAGTGGAGGTCTAGCGGTGCTGAATCCCTCTTGCATAGACATTTGTTCTGTAAAAGGAAATTTTACAAAAAAAAGGTGTCCCAAGACTTGGTCTTGGATTAGCAGTGTGGGATAAAGATAATTAAAAAAAAGAATTAATTAAATAAAAAAAAATCCAAAAAAAATATTTCAAACTGGTGGTTGCACCAAGTTTGAATTCCCCGCTCTGATACCACTTGTTGGATCGAGAAGCCCGATAGAGGGGGGGGGTGAATATCGGAAAACGTTCTTTTTTTTCGGAAAACTAAGAGTAAGTGCACAGCGGAAATAAAGATAAGAGACACAGCACAAAGACACAGTGGTTTTTTACTTGGTTCGGAGCCTGTGTCGACTCCTACTCCAAGGCCCACGGTCGTTGACCGTTTACTTTGGGCAATTCTATATTCGCGCAAATAGGTTACACAATTTTAATTACAAAATGAGTGCAATAAAATATAATAAATTAAGTACGCTCTTTTTTACCGACGTCCGGAGTAGGTCGACTCTTTCGGGGCAGCGGGACGTCGTCGGCTCGAGGTGAAGCGTTTCCGGAGCAAGGCACGAGCGTAGAAGAGCTTTGAGGCGTTGAGAGAATTGATGTTGGAAGCCTGGGGTCGAGGGCCCTTTATATAGGGCTAGGGGGCGCCCCCCACGTGGCCTTTGATCCGCCAAAGTCTCGGTCGCGTCTGATCCTCTGGATCCGCTTTGACCGGGGCGCCCGGATTGACCGAGTCAAAGTTCTATCTTCTTGGCTTCGATGGCTTCTTCGTTCGAGGTAAGCGCATGGGGGCGCCCGCAGCGCAGGGGGCGCCCGCGAGCAACGAGGGCGCCCGGAAGCACGGGGGCGCCCGCAGCTTGTACTGTCGAAGCGCACTTTTTGATTGCGTGTTTGGTGTTCACCTTGGGGGCGCCCGGGACACTCCGGGCGCCCTGGTCAGCAGTTGCCTCACTCCTTTGAGGCACTCTGAGCTACAGACTCACGTTCCTTCGGTCCTGCATCCAGGGTTAGTCCAAAACACGATAACATAATAAATTATTAGATTTATACAACCTTAGCTGTCTTGGTTCTGACTTTGGTCTCCAAAATGGAGCCCTAGGTCGAACCGACGCCTACTGTTCCCTCGACGGGGAACGCGTCCTCACCTACTCCTCTCGGGAGAATTTACCTGATGTCAACCGTTCCTTTGGTTGGACTTTTGCCTGACGGTCCTTTGTCAGGTCTTGTAAACTGGCAGTCCTTCGCCAGTTGCCTAGCAGTCCTTTGCTAGGGCTTTCGGTCCCAGACTGTCCTTCGCCTGGAGCCTAGCAGTCCTTCGCTAGGACTTTCTTTCCTGGCATTCCTTTGCCAGTGCCTAGCAGTCCTTCGCTAGGGCTTTTCCTGCACACTTGATTAACTTGTTAGAAAACAAGAAAGACTTAACTTTTGACCTATGTTGCCATTATCAAAACACAGGTTTGACTTAGGTGCATTCTGCACCAACATATGGGAGCGAAGCAGTAGTCCCAATGGCAGTAGGGTGCTAGTCCAATCGGAGACACCATTATGGAGAAGATAATGCGGAGAAGAGACGTCTGGAGCTGGATTTGATTGATGAGATCCGAGACAAGGCAACAGTTCAAATGACTGCCTACCGACAAAGGATGCAGTGGAGGTACAATCAGAAAATCATACCCAGGAGTTTCCAAGTCGGTGATCGTGTATGGAAGAGAGTCAAGCCAGTTGAAGAGGCGAGTAAGCTGGAACCCCAATGGGGAGGACCCTTCCTGGTGGTTGGGAAGCTAGGGTCGGGAGCATACTACCTGCAAGACGCCTAAGGAAAAAGGCTGGGAAGGCCCTGGAGCGCCACACATCTAAAATTGTATCATGAGTAGAACTCGGGCCACCCTTGTAATAACATTAGTTGTAAATATGATAGTGATCCAGACAACCACGTCTTGGTAATCAAACTCTCGCTCAGGTGAGTTATAAGTGAGCTTGCTCCCACGCACCCGCCGACTTCGGTGTCGGTCGGGGTGTGGCTGTCCACGCTCGGTCGGGGAAGTCGAGTGGCGTCCAGACTCTCGCCCTTGCGAGTTATAAGTGGGTCTGCTCCCACGCACCAGCCGACCTCGATGCCGGTCGGGCGTGGCTGTCCACGCTCGATCGGGTAAGCCGAGTGGCGTCCAGACTCTCGCTCAGGTGAGTTATAAGTGACCTTGCTCCCACGTACCCCGCCGACCTCGATGTCGGTCGGGCGTGGTTGCCCACGCTTGGTCGGTTAAGCCGAGTGGCGTCCAGACTCGCTCAGGAGAGTTATAAGTGGGCTTGCTCCCACGCACCCACCGACCTCGGTGCCGGTCGGGCGTGGCTGTCCACGCTCGGTCGGGTAAGCCGAGTGACGTCCAGACTTGCTCAGGCGAGTTATAAGTGGGCTTACTCACATGCACCTGTCGACCTCGGTGCCGGTCGGGTGTGGCTGTCCACGCTCGGTCGGGTAAGCCGAGTGGCATCCAGACTCTCGCTCAGGCGAGTTACAAGCGGGCTTGCTCCCACGCACCACGCACCTGTCGACCTTGGTGCCGGTCGGGCGTGGCTGTCCACGCTCGGTTGGGTAAGCCGAGTGGCGTCCAGACTCTCGCTCAGGCGAGTTACAAGCGGGCTTGCTCCCACGCACCCGCCAACCTCGGTGCCGGTCAGGCGTGACTGTCCACGCTCGGTCGGGTAAGCCGAGTGGCATCCAGACTCTTGCTCAGGCGAGCTATAAGTGGGCTTGCTCCCACACACCCGCCAACCTCGGTGCCGGTCGGGCGTGGCTGTCCACGCTCGGTCGGGTAAGCCGAGTGGCGTCCAGACTCTCGCCCTTGTGAGTTATAAGTGCGTTTGCTCCCACGCACCTGCCGACCTCAGTGCTGGTCGGGCGTGGCTGTCCACGCTCGGTGGGTAGGCCGAGCGACGTCCAGATTCTCGCCTTTGCGAGTTATGAGTGGGTCTGCTCCCATGAAAGGGCCAACCCCGATCCAATTGGACATAGTTGACCTTGCCCGATCAGAATGGTCACATGACATCTGGACCTAATTAAGTTATAAAAGGGTCGAGTGAAACGACTGATGGTTGAACAAGGGTCCTAACTAACCCCAACCCAGTTGGAACCTAAATGGCCGATCCTGAGTGAACCTATGCCCTAGAGGGCGCGAGTAATCTCTATTTGTCATATCCGTCGAGCCTTAGCCTTGGGCGAACGAAATCCTAAGGGTTTATCCACTAAAGAGCCGAGTGAGGGCCTTGGGATATTGTTACCGACCAACCGACATGGTCGGCCGAGTAACCCCACATCCAAGGATAACCGTTCGAGAAGAAGAGTGCTGAGGAATGAAGGACCGACTAAAAGATTGGCAACAGATAAATCCTACTAAGCAAGTCACAAAGTGGCCGAACAAGAGCACATCAACACAAGAAAAATTGAAGGGAAATTAACATTAAGACAGAGGCCAAGATCATTAGATTGATTACAAGCCCGATCGGCTGAGTCAAAAAAGAAAGAGTAAATTACAATTCAAGAAAGACGTCTTCTAGGATGAGCTCCTGCACCCGAGTAGGCTTCACCGTGTTGGGAGGCAAATCTTCCGGAATATGCCCGACCTCCTTCAGCTGCTGCAAGGTGCTCTCGATGTCGTATTTAAACATGTTGGCCATCCGGAGCCAACTGTCAGTAGAAAGGCTCCGACTGGAGGTATGTAAGTCGATGTGCTTCCAGCTGAGCTGACTCTCCCGCCTTGTAGGCTACAAGCTCACCATTCAGCCGGTTAATCTCGGCATCCCGCTCGGATATTTTTGCGACCCGAGCCACCAACTGAGCCTCCAAGGCCCTGAAGGCTTCTTCCTTGGTCGCCAGCTCCATCTCTTTATTAGTAAGGGCCATCTATGTTGAATGATGGGCGGTTGCCGACTCTTTCAACTGTACAGCCAAAGTTTGGCCTCAGCTATCTTCTTATCCAAATCTGAGCGGGTTCGGGTCCGTCAAGTCAGAGTCATTTTCTTCTGAGCCTCCACGTTCTCCAGACTGAGATTCAGTTGGTCGATGTCTCGAGAGGCTGTTACCAGGATGGCACACTCCTCCTCCGCCCGAGCGTCAGCTTCCTCCAGTTGCGTCTTCAGAAAAGCAATTTCGGAGCGGAGGAGTGACATACCCTCCTCGCGGGGTGGGAGGGTGTTGTGGCTTAGCTGGGGTTCTAGCTCTTGCACCCTCTGTTCCGCTGCTCGGTGATAAGTACCATTTTTGTGATTATTTTAGATGTTAAAATTCATGTTTGACCTATGTTTTTATTGCTTATTTGTGATTTTACCCTAGGTTTTAGGATTTCCTCTTATTTTGGACTTAATTGCAAATTTACACATTTTTTGGATTATTTGGCCACTAATTTTCTGATATATTTTTGTAGGCATGGAAGGATCCTGGACCTAGGGCATACTGGGTCAAACTTGAGTCGGAAGTGGAACCGGATCGAATTATCATGTTTTGGATTAATCTGGGCCGTCCGATTCAAGAGTGGCTAGATCTGAGCCATCCGGGACGATCTGAAGCAATCCGAGCTAGGGTTAGGGTTGATCAAGCTCTATAATCAAGATCTGAAGGTTTCATTCCAATCAGAGCTAAATCAACCGTTGAATCAAGCAAGGAGGGCTTTAGAGCGTCCAATCACAGATAGAGTTGATCTGGACCATCCGTTACACATCTGGAGGATCCGAGCTACCACAAGGCAGATCCTGACCCCAGATCATCATCATAAAAGTTTGGCTCAAATCAGATCAAGATCTACCGTTGGATTTCATCCGATCAATCTGGACCGTCCATTGATGGCTATTTAATCAAAAATCGCCGCAGCCTTCTCCTTTGTCGCGTTTCCTCACCGCTACAATAGGTTCTTCGAGTTCTTAGCATTTTCTTCCATTTTTTCTTTCAATCAAGGGGCGCGACCCCTCAATTCTTCATCAAGATCAAGATTTGGATCATTGGAGATAGCTAGGGTGGAGAGTTCAGCTCAGATTTCATCCGGACAGAGTGTGTTTGAGGGTTTCGGCACTCTTTGTGGTCCGGGAGCTTACATCTCAGCTACAATCAAATTCCGACGACTTGAGCCACTTGTAGGGGTTCTCAGGTGAGCTCAGGTCCTCTCCAAATCACCATCGCAGCTCAACAACTGAGATTGAAGCTTTCGGATTGGAAATTTCCCCAACTGTGCAGTTTGAGTAGATTCGACCAACTGAGCTGTTCTCCAATCGATTTGCTGTGCCTAGGGGTTCGAAGCCAGCTCTTGCTTGACGACCAAGAAGATTTTGAGCTCGTGGAAGATTGAGGAGTAGTTTAACTCGTTTAATTTCTATTTTTGTAGCTGTAATTTCATTACTGCCATGTTCTGTTTCTGCCTTCTTATTTCAGATTCGTTACATTGGTTTAATTCATTGTTCCAGCTGTAAGTTAGCTTTAAATCTTCAAGCAAGTAGTTAGCTAGCTAGTTTAGTTAATGTTTCATTGAATTTCAGTTTATTTCTCTGATTTTAGCTTGTGTATCATCTTGTTTCTGTAGCGTATCAAGTTCCTGAAATTCTGTTCATGCGTGTCACTTGGAATTCAGTTTTGCAGCTCAATTGAGTTCAGTTGGTGTTTAGTTTGAATTCTTGGGATTTCAGATAACATTTAGATTGCTGATGCCTGTGATCGAAGTGTGATTTGTATCCTGTTTTTTTCCTTTCTGCATGTCTGCTTAGATTTCCTGTTAAATCTGTTGCGTGCCAAGTTAATATTGCTACCCAACTTATTTCTGCATTTTCTTTCCCTGCATTCCGATATCTAATTCGTTTCTGCAATATGGCAGAATAATTCGAGCAGCTTGTGTTTTGAACTCATTCAACTATGTCTTCCTTTGATTGTTTCTAAGCACTGCAGCTGGTTTGCAGTTTAACTTGCTTGTGTTAAATCCCTGCAGTTTGTTCATACCTGCAACTCAGTTTATTTCTGAATCAGGAAATTCATTCCTGCATACCAGTCTCAGCTTGTAAGAGTAGTGATTTCACATGTGTTGTCTCTGAATATCAGTGTTCTTGCCATGCGTGTCCAGCCATTAGTTCTGAAACTAAGTATCCAGAAAATAGAGTTTGCTGAATGTTTTCTTAACCATTAGATTTGTGAACTTGATAGCTTGTTCTGCGTTCGATTTGTTCAGCAAGTCTATATTCATTCCTGCAGTTAATATCGCTGAACAGATCAGTAAGAAATTCTGCATCAGATTTTATTAGTGGCACATAAGTTTGCATGATTTAGTATCAAGTTTGGTTGCATGCATTTTGTATCAAATGGATGTTTCGGTTTGAATGTTGTAAATCTTGAAGCTCCATCTAATTTGCAGTGGCATTTTGCAATTGAAATCAGATTTGTTTGTTTCCAAAATTGCTTTAGTGCCTTGATTTAGTTTTCCATTGATTGAGTTAATCATTGTTACCGCTTGTTAGTTCATTGGCTATTTTCCTTCTCTTTTGTTGGTGTTTTCATTTCGAATTGAACCCAAACCCAAATCTTTATTTGAAACCCGAAAACACAAATGACACATAAATACAAGTTCGAATCAAACAACGTCAACTAGCCCCGAGAAAAATACGACCTGTGGCCCCTATATTACATTTTCAGTTTTGATTGTAAAAAGGGTTTCCAGCATTTCATTTATAAATTTTAAATTTGAGGCCCACATTCGTGACACATAGTTTGGGCCCGTCACTCGGCGCTCCCTAGTGTTGCGAACCAGGGACTGGGTGACCGCCCGGCAGGCCACCCAAAACTACACAAGGACAGGTGTTAGAAGCAAGGCAAATGAACAGCAAAAAGAAGGGAGTCTAACCTGGGTGGCATCCATAAAGAAGTTGTTGGCCAAGTTTAGTGGGCTTTGGTCCTGGGTGGTTAGCACCCTCTGATCCCAGCACCCGACCAGCCGACTGTGGAGATTGATCGACTAATATTGGACCACCTGAGTCAGATTGACCGCTGATGGGAGTTGTAAGTCAATTGTAGGTCGGGGAGGAGACCGAGGCGCTGAAGAGGAAGGGGTTGAAACATCTGGCCTTGGAAGGTCGGTCAAGGCCCGCGAGCGAGGCGGCGCCGAGCTGGAAGTCAAGGCCCCCGCGCGAGGTGGGGCCGAGCTGGAAGTCAGGGCCCTTGTGTCGGAAGGAGTGCGACCAGGCGAGGGAGTCGTCATCGTGGGCTTCCTCAAGCAACTCCCGAGCCAAAGACACGCTCGAGGAAATAGTCACTCGACGACATTTTCTCGTCAGTCTCTCAGAGGCTGGCTGCTCTGCCTCGACCTCCACCACAGGTGCCTCCGTCTCTGAGTCCACCAGTAGTGGCTCTGTTTCAGA
This sequence comes from Boesenbergia rotunda, assembly GCA_024364735.1. NCBI lineage: Eukaryota > Viridiplantae > Streptophyta > Magnoliopsida > Zingiberales > Zingiberaceae > Boesenbergia > Boesenbergia rotunda. Next base: position 197,575 of record JAGFNQ010010252.1, read on the forward strand.
ATCCCCCACTAGTGGCTCCACCCCCGAGTCGCCCTCGGCATTCTCCGATTGCTCCGGAGCCTTAGTACTATGCACTGGTGGCACGACTCGTTCTGCCAGCTCCTCTGCTGCTCGGGCGTTTAGTTCCGCCTCATCGAGGCCGAGCTCGTCGGCAAGTATAGCGTTCCACATGGCTTGAGCTACAACACAGAAAGAGCTTTAGTTAGAGCTAAAGGGTTAGAAAGGAAAGTGAGAACTTACCGAAGGAGCTGGGCAGAGCGGTAAGTGTTGGTGCAGTTTGCACTAACGGTCAAACTCGGGTTTTGATGTATGACAAAGTGGTTAAAGTTAGGGTTGTTGGTGTTTAACCTCTTTACTAAGTGTGCAGGGTTGAAAGACTTAGGACCAGACATCAGGCTGAAGTCCAGGATGGTTGAGTCCTGGCGGGAAGTCCAGTTGGGTCCGCGGGACCTGACAACTGGCTGAAGACCAAGTTGGTTGAGACTTGGCAGGAAGACCAGGGTGGTTGAGCCTTGGCAGGAAGTCCTGGTGGGTCAAGAAGTCAAGTAAAGCTGCACAAAGGGTAAGTGAGGTAAGTCACTGGAGGAGCGAACCAGTGAGGACGCGTTCCCCATCGAGGGAACAGCAGGCGTCGGTTCGACCTAGGGCTCCATTTTGGAGACCAAAGTCAGAACCAAGACAGCTAAGGCTGTATAAATCTAATAATTAATTATGTTATTGTGTTTTGGACTAACCCTGGATGCAGGACCGAAGGAACGTGAGTCTGCAGCTCAGAGTGCCTCAAAGGAGTGAGGCAACTGCTGACCAGGGCGCCCGGAGTGTCCCGGGCGCCCCCAAGGTGAACACCAAACACAACAAATGCAAAGTGGCTTCGACAGTTCATATTCGGGGCGCCCCCGTGCTCCCGGGCGCCCCCGATGCTCCCGGGCGCCCCCAGCGTCCCGGGCGCCCCCATGCGCATACATCGAACCCGAACCCCTCGAAGCCAAGCAAAGCCAAAGGATAGAGTTTGACCCGGTCAATCCGGGCGCCCCGAGCGCTCCGGGCGCCCCGGTCAAAGCGGATCCAGAGGATCAGACGCGACCGAGAGCCCTGCGGATCAGAGGCCACGTGGGGGGCGCCCCGGACGTCCCGGGCGCCGCCAGGCCCTATATAAAGGGCCCTCGACCCCATGCTTCGAACAACACTGCTTCCAACGCTTCAAAGTTCTTCTACGCTCGCGCCTTGCTCCGGAAACGCTTCACTTCGAGCCGACGACGTCCTGCTGCCCCGAAAGAGTCGACCTACTCCGGACGTCGGTAAAAAGAAGAACTTAATTTTTTAATATATATTTTATTGCATTTAATTACTTGAAAGTGTGGGGTTGTCACACTTTCAATTCTTGTGTACTCGCCTACTCTATCGGGGTTTACCGGTAGAGAGTTTTAGTGGATTGCCCAACGGAAAGGTCCGAGGGACCTGGGCCTTCGAGTAGGAGTCGCCGAAGGCTCCGAACGAAGTAAAACTACCTGTGTCGTTTGTATTGGTTTTTCGTTCGTGTTTTATTCTTTCCGCTGTGCACGCTTTTTAAAGCACTCTGATTTTTTAAAAGTCACGTGATTCACCCCCCCTCTCACGTGCATCGATCCTACAAGTGGTATCAGAGCCTGGTACGCTCTGTATCGGTGCAACCACCATAAGAGCCGGGGGAAATCCAGTTTTTTTTTCGATTTTTGGTTTTTCGCTACACTTAATCTAAATTAGGTATTGTTGCCTAGATTTGGATTATTTTTTTTCGTTCGTTTGATTTTACTCGAATTTGGTGCAACACCATTTCGAGTCGCTCTTTCTCTCTCTTCTCCTTTTCCTACCGCACTACTAATCCAAGACCCAGTCTTGGGATATTTTTTCTACTTTTATTTCGTGTGCACAGAATTTAAATGGCCCAAGGTGAAGGCTATAGCACTGCCCGCCCTCCCCTCTTTAATGGGGAAGACTTTCCCTACTGGAAGAGAAGGATGGAGGTTTATCTGAAGACCGACATGGATCAGTGGTTCGCAGTTCAAACAGGCTACACACCGCCAATGGATGAGGGAAATAATGCCCCACTGAAGCCCGACAGATGGAACCCGGAGATGAAGAAAAAGGCTCAGACCGAGTTCAAAGCTCAGAACACCCTCCAGTGCGGACTTACCAAAGAGGAGCTAAACAGAATTGGACCAACCGACTCGGCGAAAGAGCTATGGGACAAATTAACAGAATTACATGAAGGCACTTCTGATGCAAAGGTAACAAAGAGAGATCTGTTACTAAATAAGTTATTTAATATAAAAATGCAGGAAGGAGAATCAGCAAGTCAACTCCACGCCCGGATTAAGAACATATTGAATGGACTCCACATGATCGGGCACAAACAGGAGAACCGGGACATCATAAGGTATGCGTTAAATGCGTTCCCTTGAAATTCACTATGGGCATCTATTATAGATGCCTATAAAATTTCTAGGAACCTTTCAAAAATTAATCTGGATGAACTATTTTGTGAATTAGAGCTGCATGAACAAACTAACGCCAAGGTCGAGAAAGGGCTAGCTTTATTTGCAGGTTCACCAAAAGAAGCCAAATCAAAGAGAAAAATTCAAGAAGAACCTGAAAATGAGTCAGACTCTGGCTCAGATGAAGAAGAACAACTGGTGAACTTGGTAAGAAAAATGTTCACCAGAAGGAAGAACAAATTTTCAAAGAAAGATATTCAAAAGGTAATGAAGCCCTCCAGCACTGAAGGTAAAAGCAAAATGATCTGCTTCGGCTGTAATAGAAAAGGGCACTTCAAACATGAATGCCCTTACAAGAAGGAGGACCAACCCACTAAGAACAAAAAGAAGAAGGCTCTTCAAGCCACGTGGGATGAAAGCTCGGACGATTCCGACGATGAACAACCGAAGAACGCAAGCTACCTCGCACTGATGGCAACCGGACCAGAATCGGACTCGGAGCAAGACGAGGATTCCGAATACGAGTCGAGCCAAGAGATCGGACTATTTTCAGACGGCTCTCCTAAGGTATATTTAGATTCAGTGAATGAAAAGTTCTTTAAAATTATTTCTGTCTTAAATAAAAAATTGCTTGCATCTGAATCTAGAAATGACCAGCTCCTTAAGGAAAATCAAGACCTTAAGGAGCAATTAATTAATACCAGAACATTAACTGAACAAACTCAAAATCAAAAATTAATTGAGCTTGAAACTGAAAACTCAACCCTAAAGGGCGAAGTCCTAAAACTTAAGGATCTACTAGCAACTTTCACAACCCGATCCAAGAACCTTGACCTTATTCTTGGATCACAAAAGGGCATGTACAACAAATCTGGGATAGGATATAAATCAAGATCGAACCAAAGATCCTTTATCTCCTTTATCCACCCCCGCAAAAATCAACGAAAAGCATGGGTTCCGAAAGCTTATCTAACAAAGCAAGTAGGTCAGAATCAATTTTATGTCCCAAAAAGGGACATCCATTACATTGACCCTAGACACCCAGTCTACAATTTAGGGGGAGGCTCCAAACTAGTTGGCACCTCAAAATCAGCCTCTGCCCAGGTGGGCACTTAGGACTAGCTTCAAAGTTAATTTGACTCTTGTACTATTTAGTACCAGGGTTTTCAATGAGTAAATTAGAAGTCCAACTTCTTTAAGCGGCTTTGCCTAGAAAATGGTTGTTGCTCCAATAAGGCTTCGGCCAAAGAAGGCCACTGTGCCTCGCCATGGCCTGGAAGCCAATTATTGAAGTGTACTTTTAAATTACTACTTGTTAAACTTGGATCTAACACAAGGTCAAGTTAACTTTTCTAAACAAACTCAAAATCATCTCACAAAATCATAGGACCCCCTTGATTGATAACTTAGACCGAGTGAGATGAATAAGGATAACCAAATTCAAATTATTGATTGATAACTCAACTTTCAAATTAAAATTCAAATTCAAATTCAAATGCAAAAAAATAAAATAAAATAAAATTCAAATTCAAAAATTAAAATTCAAATTCAAATTCAAAAAATAAAATTCAAATTCAAAAATTAAAATTCAAATTAGAACTCAAATTCAAAAATTCAAATTCAAATTCAAATTCAAAAATTCAAATTCAAATTCAAAAATTCAAATTAAAATTCAAATTCAAAAATTAAAATTCAAATTAAAACTCAAATTCAAAAATTCAAATTCAAATTCAAATTCAAAAATTCAAATTCAAATTCAAATTCAAATTCAAAAAATAAGAATCAAATTCAAAATCAAAATTAACATAACTCAAATTTAAAATTCAAACTCAAGTTTTTTTAAATTTTTTTTAAAAGTCAAAAACTTAACCTAAGGTCTAAACCTTTTACTTAACTGTAGGAAAACAAATGGATCATTGAAGTGGATGCTCCAGACACATGACTGGGGATCCCACCAAATTTACAGAACTCAAGTACAAAAGACTAGGGACCGTTGCTTTTGGAAACAACGGTAAACTTAAGGTAATTGGCCTAGGCAATATTGAACTTGAGTCTGATTTCAAATAACAAATATATTACTTGTTGAAAATTTCAACTTCAATTTACTAAGCATTAGCCAATTGTGTGACACTGGTTATAAGGTTAGGTTCCTATCCAATGAATGTCTGATCAAACACAATGACAACCCAAACATCACACTTAGAGGACTTAGGCACAATAACATTTATGAAATTAGGTTAACCTGTCCCTTAGAAAACTGCCTCTTAACCCATAAGGATGAGACTTAGCTCTGGCATAGGAGACTTTCACACACTCACTTCAGAAAACTACCTAAACTAAATGGTTTAGTTAGAGGCCTACCAAAGTTATCTAACCTTGAGTCAACCTTATGTAATGCTTGTCAACAAGGAAAACAAACTAGGTCAACCCACAAACCAACTAATCAAACTCAAACCAAATCAATTCTGGAATTAATTCACCTAGACCTATTTGACTCACATGGGGTTAAATCAATTAATGGGAACCTATACTGCCTAGTAATTATAGATGACTATTCAAGATTTACCTGGGTAAAATTCTTAAAAAATAAAGATGAAACTTTTGATACACTCACTCAATTTTGTAAATTAACAGAAAATGAAAAAGGGATTAAAATAAAAAGAATTAGGAGCGATAATGGCGGAGAATTCAAAAATCACAAATTTAATCAATTTTGTCTAGAAAATGGCTACCATCACGAATTCTCTTGCCCTAAAACACCTCAACAAAATGGAGTTGTAGAAAGTAAAAATAGAACACTACAAGAAGCAGCTAGAACAATGCTAAATGAATACAACTCACCTAAATACCTTTGGGCTGAGGCTGTTAGTACAACTTGTTATGTACAAAATAGAATAACTATAATTAAAAACCTAGGAAAGACCTCCTTTGAAATCTATTATAACAAACAACCTAACATTAAATATCTTAAAGTATTTGGATGTAAAGTCTATATCTTAAATACTAGAGAACACTTAGGAAAATTTACTTCTAAGGTCGAGGAAGGTATCTTTGTAGGTTATTCCCTTACCAGTAGAGCCTATAGAGTTTATAACAAAATTACCCTAAAAATTGAAGAAACTATAAATGTAAAATTTGATGAAAAATCTGACCCAAATAACTCTGATCAAACCACCTACCAACCAATTGACTTTGTTAGATCCAGTACTAACCCTGATGAAAGGCCAATTGAGGACCAAAACGACGATCTAACTGAACCCACACCTGAAACTGAACCTAACCAACCCAGAACTGTTCGAGTTAGCTCAGCCCACCCAACTGATCAAATCATAGGTGATCCAGAACTAAGGGTTCAGACTAGATCAGCTTTTAGGAACCTTAGTCAAATTGCCTTGATTTCAAAAATTGAACCCAAGTCTATAGAAGAATCCTTACTTGACCCTGATTGGATCATAGCCATGCAGGAAGAGTTAGCCCAATTTGAACGTAGTCAAGTCTGAGACTTAGTACCCTTACCTAAAGGCAAGAAATTTATTAAAACTAAATGGGTCTTTAGGAATAAACTTAACGAACAAGGAGAAACAGTCAGGAATAAGGCTAGGCTAGTAGCTAAGGGGTTTAGCCAAGTAGAAGGACTTGATTATGATGAAACCTATGCTCCTGTAGCTAGACTTGAATCCATTAGAATGCTCTTAAGTTATGCAGCCCATAAGGGATTTAAGCTTTATCAAATGGATGTTAAGTCAGCCTTCCTAAATGGCCTAATCAAAGAAGAGGTTTATGTAGGTCAACCCCCTGGTTTTGAAAGCTTAGACCACCCTGACTATGTCTTTAGACTTAAGAAAGCCCTACATGGACTTAAGCAAGCCCCTAGGGCCTGGTATGAAAGACTGTCTAACTACTTAGTTTCAAAAGGTTTTAACCAAGGCAAAATTGACCCAACACTATTTGTTAAAACCCTAAAAAATGATATTTTTATAGCCCAAGTATATGTAGATGATATAGTATTTGGCTCAACTAACTCAGATTTTTTACAAGATTTCACAACGATAATGGAAACTGAATTTGAAATGAGTTTAGTAGGTCAATTAACTTTCTTTTTAGGACTACAAATAAAACAGACCAGTGAGGGTACCTTTGTCTATCAACAAAAATACACAAAAGAACTACTTAGAAAATTTGGAATGGATAATACAAAAGAGATTAAGACACCAATGGCTACCAATCAAACTATAGATAGTGACCCAAAAGGCAAACCTGTTGATCTTAAGTACTATAGAAGTGCTATAGGAAGCCTACTTTACTTAACTGCAAGTCGACCTGATATTCTTTTTGCAGTTAGTATGTGTGCTAGGTATCAAACATGTGCTAAAGAGTCACACCTAACCCTAGTTAAAAGAATATTTAGGTACCTTAAAGGAACAGAAAGATTAGGAATTTGGTACCCTAGAACAGCCCAGTCTGAGCTTATTGGATATTCTGACTCAGATTATGCTGGCTGTAAATTAGACAGAAAAAGTACCAGTGGTGGATGCCAACTTCTAGGACCCTCACTAGTTAGTTGGTTTAGTAGAAAACAACACTGTGTTGCCCTATCCACCACTGAAGCTGAGTACATAGCTATGGGTGAGTGTGTAGCCCAACTACTCTGGATGATGCATACCCTAAAGGACCTTCACTTAGATTTTAAACAAGTCAAAATTTTTATAGATAACCTAAGTTCAATCAATTTAACCAAAAATCCAATCCACCACTCTAGGACCAAACATATAGAAATCAAACACCATTTTGTCAGAGATCATGTAAATAAAGGAGAAATTGAACTTAACCATGTTGAATCTAAGTCTAACCTAGCTGATATATTTACCAAACCACTTCCTGAATCTGAATTTAGCAACTTAAGAAGGTTAATAGGAATGTGTGTTATAGACTAGGACTGACCTGATAAGCTTAAGTTGACTCTTGGTTTAACTAATTAAGCTTGTGAGTTTAAAAACATGGATCTTTCAAACTTGTTTTCAAAAGTTTATTGTCTTTCAAAATTTAACTTACACACGGACTGTTCAAACTTGTTTTTTTAAGAACTTTATTGTCTTTCAAAATTTGATTTTCAAAACTGGCAGACTTAGCCTAAGCTTGACCCCTAGAATTGCATGAACCTATAGATTTAGGTAGCCGCATCTCACAAAACACATTAAGATTAACTTGTTTGTGTTTGCAAAAACATAGAACGGTTGTGAGATGCATAGGACTCTGCCTGGACTTCCGAATGCTTAAGTCAGTGCATCACAGTAAGTTTGGGCGTAAAATACCAACATTACAGTGATCAAGTCAAGTAGTCTTGCACTAAAATCTGAGCTAGACATTATTACTTGACTTGACTAACCCAGTGAACACTACTATCATCTAGATAGTTAGTCAGTAACTAGAGTTAGACACATGAAAAGGGACCACAATCATTACTTGGTCCAGGGGGAGCTGAGGTCAAAATACTTTTTCAAAATGTCATTTTTGACAAAACACATTTGAAAATTTTGATAAAAGTTGATCCCTAAAAATAATTTTTGATTAAGATTGATATTATATTTTCTAAAAAAAAATCCTTTTTGAAAGAAATTTTTTTTGAACTATAAATAGATTTAAGACTAGTTTAAGACTAGTTTATTTCTAACACTTAGCCTATATTTCTACTTCCTTAAACTTGTTATGCTTATATTTTTTTGATGAATGACAAAGGGGGAGAGTAGGGTAAAAGGGTTAGAAAATAGCAAACAGCATGCTTATTTCACATTTATTTATTTAGTAGGATAAAAGGGTTAGAAAATTGCAAACAGCATGCTTATTTCACATTTATTTATTTAGTAGAGTAAAAGGGTTAGAAAATTGCAAACAACATGCTTATTTCACATTTATTTATTTAGTAGGGTAAAAGGGTTAGAAAATTGCAAACAGCATGCTTATTTCACATTTATTTATTTACTCTGCTTTCTTGTGTGCTGCAACTTTCATACCTATGCTTATGTTATATTGTTTGCATGTTTATGCAAGTTCATATCTGCTGTTTTTTTCTAACTTTAACCTGAGTTGTCAATACATCAAAAAGGGGGAGATTGTTGGTGCAGTTTGCACTAACGGTCAAACTCGGGTTTTGATGTATGACAAAGTGGTTAAAGTTAGGGTTGTTGGTGTTTAACCTCTTTACTAAGTGTGCAGGGTTGAAAGACTTAGGACCAGACATCAGGCTGAAGTCCAGGATGGTTGAGTCCTGGCGGGAAGTCCAGTTGGGTCCGCGGGACCTGACAACTGGCTGAAGACCAAGTTGGTTGAGACTTGGCAGGAAGACCAGGGTGGTTGAGCCTTGGCAGGAAGTCCTGGTGGGTCAAGAAGTCAAGTAAAGCTGCACAAAGGGTAAGTGAGGTAAGTCACTGGAGGAGCGAACCAGTGAGGACGCGTTCCCCATCGAGGGAACAGCAGGCGTCGGTTCGACCTAGGGCTCCATTTTGGAGACCAAAGTCAGAACCAAGACAGTTAAGGCTGTATAAATCTAATAATTAATTATGTTATTGTGTTTTGGACTAACCCTGGATGCAGGACCGAAGGAACGTGAGTCTGCAGCTCAGAGTGCCTCAAAGGAGTGAGGCAACTGCTGACCAGGGCGCCCGGAGTGTCCCGGGCGCCCCCAAGGTGAACACCAAACACAACAAATGCAAAGTGGCTTCGACAGTTCATATTCGGGGCGCCCCCGTGCTCCCGGGTGCCCCCGATGCTCCCGGGCGCCCCCAGCGTCCCGGGCGCCCCCATGCGCATACATCGAACCCGAACCCCTCGAAGCCAAGCAAAGCCAAAGGATAGAGTTTGACCCGGTCAATCCGGGTGCCCCGAGCGCTCCGGGCGCCCCGGTCAAAGCGGATCCAGAGGATCAGACGCGACCGAGAGCCCTGCGGATCAGAGGCCACGTGGGGGGTGCCCCGGACGTCCCGGGCGCCCCCAGGCCCTATATAAAGGGCCCTCGACCCCATGCTTCGAACAACACTGCTTCCAACGCTTCAAAGTTCTTCTACGATCGCGCCTTGCTCCGGAAACGCTTCACTTCGAGCCGACGACGTCCTGCTGCCCCGAAAGAGTCGACCTACTCCGGACGTCGGTAAAAAGAAGAACTTAATTTTTTAATATATATTTTATTGCATTTAATTACTTGAAAGTGTGGGGTTGTCACACTTTCAATTCTTGTGTACTCGCCTACTCTATCGGGGTTTACCGGTAGAGAGTTTTAGTGGATTGCCCAACGGAAAGGTCCGAGGGACCTGGGCCTTCGAGTAGGAGTCACCGAAGGCTCCGAACGAAGTAAAACTACCTGTGTCGTTTGTATTGGTTTTTCGTTCGTGTTTTATTCTTTCCGCTGTGCACGCTTTTTAAAGCACTCTGATTTTTTAAAAGTCACGTGATTCACCCCCCCTCTCACGTGCATCGATCCTACAGTAAGGACATGACTTAGTGAGAAAATGTACAAAATTGCCTCACTCAGCAAACGACCGGCGTGGAAGCGAAGCCCCTCAATCTTAGAGAAAGCCAGTTGATACGCTGGCTCCGAGTGATAGCTCTTGGACATATATGACTGAGTGGGTAGGTCCTCTACCCACTCGGTAGGTCAGTTCGGGGCTGGGGTAGTATTCACAAGGAAGAAATGGGACTTCCATCCCTTATTAGAAGAGGGAACTTTGTCTAAGAATGCCGACTTGGCTCGGGCCTAAAAGAAAAAATTGTCCGACTCTTACTTTTAGGGATAATAGAAAAAGTGGAAAACCTTAAGGTCGAGAGGGATATGGTAGGTAGAAAAGATAACTACAGTACCGCATAGGATCCGAACGGAGTTCGGGGCCAATTGGAAAAGCGGTATTTGAAAATATCTACAAACTTCTTTTATGAAGGGATAAAGGGGGAATCTCAGCCCGACCAATAAGTGGTCTTTGAGGATGATAAAGTAACCTAAGGGAGGTAGGTGTGGTCAGTCGCGGCGAGTAGGAAGGGCCAGGTGGTGGTCTTCCGGGATCTGGTATTCCGCCCGGAGGGTCTCGAGATGGTCAGGGGTCAGGGTCGAGATGGTGGTGGTATACCACAAGCCGACCGAAGAGGTTGACTCGGCCATTGGGTCGGGGTCAGGAACTGTAATTATGAAATCAGATGAGAAAAAAGAGTACCTAGGGGTCAGGCAACCGGAGGTGAAGAAACGAAGGTGGTCGGGGCTCGCCGAAAACAACAAAAAATCGGGACGAACGGTGGTCGGGCGGCGGAGGTCGAAGAGGGGGAGAAGTGAAAACAGAAGGTAAACAAGGAAGGTGAGAATGGCAGAGGCGGGCATATTTATACTATGGTGAAACTCATGATGTTGATGCAGTCTGGCCCTAATTGTTGTTTTGGTGTTGATACCGATTTTAGTTTAGGTGGATGATTATTGATTATGATTAAGTCCTGATCGGGGATCATGCATGGTATGGAAAATCCTAGTCTGGAGGGCTAGGTGTTGGAAAATCCTAACCTGGAGGGTTAGGTGTTGAAAATCCTAGTCTGGAGGGCTAGGTGTTGGGAAATCCTAACCTGGAGGGTTAGGTGTTGAAAATCCTAGTCTGGAGGGCTAGGTGTTGGAAAATCCTAACCTGGAGGGTTAGGTGTGAAAAATCCTAGCTTGGAGGGCTAGGTATTGGAAAAGTCCTAATTCGGAAGGGTTGGGTGAAAAGTCCTAGCTTGGAGGGCTAGGTGAAAAGTCCTAACTTGGAGGGTTAGGTGCAAATTCCCATCATGGAGAATTAGGTGAAAAAGTCCTGGCTTGGAGGGTCGGGTGCCTAGCTTGGAGGGCTAGGTTGGATGAAGTTCTAACTCGGAAGGGTTGGGTGAAAAGTCCTAGCTTGGAGGGCTAGGTGAAAAGTCCTAACTTGGAGGGTTAGGTGCAAATTCCCAACTTGGAGGGTTAGATGGAAAAATCCTTGGCTTGGAGGGCTAAGGTGGATGAAACACTAGCTTGGAGGGCTAGGGTTGAGTCCCTGGATCGGTCTGGTGACCGATCAGGGACATTGGCACGCTGCTCCTTCGTGGATCGGTCTGGTGACCGATCCAGTGATGTCTGATCGGACTGGTGACCGATCAGGGAGCGCACAGTGAGGTTGGGAACCTACTGTGTGGCTCCTGATTGGTCCGGTGACCGATCAGGGAGCAGGCTGCTTCCTCGCTACCTTGCTCCTGATCGATCTGGTGACCGATCAGGGAGCGGGAAGTGAGTGAGTTCCCTTGCTGATCAGACTCTGGATCGGTCCGGTGACCGATCAGGGACTCAGGATGGGACTTTGGATCTGATTAATAAATCCCTGTTCATCTGTCCTGATCGGTCTGGGTGACCGATCAAGCTTCACTCTGATCGGTCTGGTGACCGATCAGGCTTCACCCTGATCGGTCTGGTGACCGATCAGGCCTGTGTTGCCGTAAGAGCTGGGAATCCCAGCACGGCAGTAGATCGGTCTGGTGACCGATCCACAAGTCCTGGATCGGTCTGGTGACCGATCACTTTAATTCAAATTGCACTGTCAGACGCAGTCAGAGCATCTGATCATATCCGATTTGCTGCCACTTACATCTGATATTTGATTTACTGTGTGATACGCTGCTCTAACACCCTGATTAAGCTGCAGGTGACAGGGGAGGATTCAAACACTCAAGGAGAGGTCAATGGAGGCTTTCCTTGGAGCAGGTTTGTCCGATTCTCCGTTTCAGGTTGCAACGGCCGAGCTGCAGACTGGAGCCGGGACTGGAGCTTGACTGAGGGGATCTCAGGAAGACCAGAGGGGGCTCAGTGGTAGCTGGCGTTGGCAGCGTGGTAGATGGAGGCTACGGAGGATGTTGTCACCTGGTGCTGTGTGGAGAATCAAAAGCGCGGAAGCTGGCTTCGTGGAAGCAGAGTTTTGAGAGTTCTGGAACTAATCTTCTTGCTGCGCCTTGAGTTCTCCATTACGAGCTTGCTGTGTTCTTGAAGCTTCATCATTTTGAGCAAGCCACTGATTTCGAGAAGCAATCATTCATTACTTGAGCGCTTGAAGGAGAGAACAAGGAGCTTGGAGTTCGACAGTCGGAAGACACGAGGAAGGGTTCTTGCGTGAGATCGCCACTGGGTGGAGCTCAGGGAAGCTTGCTGTGTTCTTATCCTTGCTAAGTGTTTGAGTAAGATCCTTCTAGTTGTTTCTTTGTGCTTAAACTCTATCTGTGATTGAAACGCTGTGGAGAGGTTTCTCCACCGAGAAGGAGGTTGCGTTATATCCGGGGAACTCCGAGGCTTGATCTGCCGACGATCAAGGGATCGCCCACCTTAAGGGCACGCCAAGGAGTAGGGGCAAGTTATCCCCGAACTTTGTAAACCCTCCTTGTTAGCGATCTTGCTAATTGTGGTTGTTTGTTTTCGGTTTCTGTTTTCATTTACTGCACTGCTTCATTTCGTTTCTTCCGCTGTGATACTGATAAGTTGAGTGCAGGAAACTTGTTAAGTTTCAAAGAAAAGTGATTGGCTATATTCACCCCCCCTCTCTAGCCATCTCGTTTCCAACACATGAGAGCCGTCGGATGCGCGGGGTGAAAAAGGCGGGAGAAGATCCAGACCGTTAGTTTCTCGCTCTTACCAACGCTTCGAGAACCTCCCCCTGACGCTGCACGAGCCCTGACAGGTGACTCCTCATTGTCAAGAAAGCCCAGTCGGGGCAGGACACGTGGCGAGGACAATAAATGGTGATATAACTAAGGATGCGACCCATAATGATTATGATTCGAGGGGCCATAACGGGCTCAGGAACCGAGGACAATCAGAAGGTTCGACCGGGCAGATAGCTTAGTCAGTCGAACTCATCGCCTCCTTCGACTAGACTTGAAGGGGGAGGCTTGTGATCTGGTCGGGAGTTAATCTGACTTGGTAGGGAGCCTGGCCGGTGGGGGGGGGGGGGGCTCGGTCGGGTAAGGACGGTCGGGCGCATAGGTTGTTAATCTAGCCTGATGAATGTGTAGGACCGATGCACGTGAGAGGGGGGGGGGGTGAATCACGTGACTTTTAAAATCTTCGTTATAGAATCAGAGTCGATAGAAAATTGTACGATGCTTTGAAAATGTGCACAGCGGAAAAATTAAAACGAAAAGCGAAAGCGAAAAATAATAAAAAATTACACGAGGAGTTTTACTTCGTTCGGAGCCTTCGGCGACTCCTACTCGAAGACCCAGGCTTCTTGAGCCTTTCCTGTGGGCAATCCACTAAAAACCTCTACCGGCAAACTCCCGGTAGAGTGATTCGAATACAAGATTAGGTGGAAATGTAACAACCCTACACTTCCCCTTTTTATAATTTAAGTGCAGACAGAACAAAAATTATGTTACCCAACACTTAGATTTATCTGAAGCAGCTTGGGTGTTGGGAGCGATCTTCCGGCAGCGGTCGGACAGCGTCGAGTCAAAGCACAAACCGCAGCAGAGAAGCGTGGAAGCAAGAGAGTGCCAAAGCTTGAACCAGAATGAAAATTTTCTCTTCCTCTTAGAGGGCTTGCTTGCTTCCTTTTATAGTGTCTCGATGCATGATCTTCTCAGCTCAAATTTTATCCATCAGCAAGAAGGAATAATTCAAACAAGATAACGTTTTTATCCTTTGCTTCACTTAAATAATTTAAATAAAATTTAATCTGAAAAGTTAACTAAGAGGTTTTATCCTCTTACCTTACCAAGGTTTTTTTTTGAAAAAAAAAATTCAAAATACAATTTTATTAATAATTGAAAAAGAGAGATTTTATCCTTCTAGCTAGGCTTCACGTGAGAATTTTAAGCATTAATAGGAATAATTAGAAAATAACAATAAGATTTTATCATTAGTAGGAATAATTTTATTCTCCAAAAAAATAAGAAATATGAATAATTTAAATGAAAATTTATCCTCCACCGAGGCTTTAGATGAGGAATAAATTTATAAAATTAACCTACAAATCTAATTAGTTCACATATCGAATAAATATTGTAAAATAGAGTTAATGAATTTAGAGTTAATTAGACCCCGTCCAAACCTGGATAAGGATCTAACCAGGACTCAACCGAGGTCACCAAAATGAGCCTAAGTTGGACCGCGCCTACAGTCCTAAAATAGGACCCGTCCTCACTGGTTCGCTCCTCCAGTGACTTACCTTACTTACCTCGTGCAGCTCTACTCAACTTCTTAACCCACCAGGTCTTCCTGCCAGGGCTCAACCACCCTGGTCTTTTTGCCAAGTTTCAACCAACTTGAGCTTCAGCCAATTGTCAGACCCCACGAACCCAACTGGACTTCCTGCCAAGACTCAACCACCCTGGACTTCAGCCTGGTGTCAGGTCCTAAGTCTTTCAACCCTGCACACCTAGTAAAGAGGTCAAAACCAAAAGCAAGCCTAACTTTAACCTATTTGTCATTCATCAAAACCCAAGTTTAACTATTAGTGCAAATTGCACCAACAGAATGTATTTGGGGTTACGCGGATTTGGTCTTACAGGTGGTAGCCGGTCGGTAGAACTCGACCAAGAAGGTTCAGTCGGACGGGCAGAAAACACAACCCCCTTTTGAAAAGGAGTGGTGTAGTTGAGTTCCGGGTGTAGGGATGGAAATAGGCCAGGCAGCCTGTGGCCTGGCCTGTATTTGGCCTGACCTGTTTAAAAATAAAATAATAATCAGGCCCCTTTGAAAGTCTATTTTTCTTATCAGGCCAGGCCCAGGCTCAATATAAAGCCTGACAGACCGACCTGGGTCTGTTAAAATTACATTATATAAATTGTCAAATGTCAAAATAGAGTGTAAAAGTAGAGTTTTGATCCCAGGACTCCCGACAGAGCAAACACTTATCTACACCCTACTAGCCAACATACCACAAATCTGTTTTTGTTATATCATACATATATTTATGGTATCTTTAACTAATTTGTTAAATTAGTATTTTGGATAATCGAATATTTGAATTGAATTGTTATATTTTATATATTAGAAGTATTTTGGAAAATCGAATTAAATTACAGGCTCATGTCCTGTATCTAGCTGTCCGATGGGGCATACATGACCGGGCGGTCGGACTGGCTGGCACTAGGAACGGCTGAACCCACTCAGACGACTCACCCACCCAAGAGCCGTTAACGACCGAGTGACTGAGCCTCTCCGGGTGACCACTCTCGGCCGGTCGGCTGGGTTCAAATGGAGTCACAGCCGCAACACATAGTAAAACAAGTCAGGATGACCCCACTGTTTCAGTAGTTTAATTATGATTAGACTTTCTAGATATAGCAGGATCTTCCCTATCCTCTCATTATGAGGAAAAGACACCTGCCATAATTATATCTTCCCGGGCATCAGATTGTAAAAGGGACAACATGGACATACCCTTTGGCGACCCAGTCAAGTCCTCGGGGAAACTAAGGCTGCCAGAGGATCGTGTCAGAAGATTGACTTTTATGAGACAAGACAGCCCAGACAAGACAGGAGTCATCTCTCTCTCCTATATAAAGACCCCTTGATGCTCCAAGAAAGGGATTCCGTTGAAACGATTTCTCTCCATCCCCTATTCTTTGTGTCTCCATTCTAGACCCAATTCCGGCTCAGTCCTGTTCTCCTTGCTAACCTTTGATCCCGACCTGAACACCACTATAACTCGTTTATCTGACCAAGTCATCTGAGTGAGAGCCCTCTCCATATGTCGACCGGATCAGTATATTTGTTCATATATTTTATCTCTTATTTGATTAGTTATAAAATATTGATAAAAATTATTATCATTTAATTAGATAATTCTTCTCTCTATATATATATAGATAATTTAAGCATTTATCATTAAAACCGATTAATTTTAAGTATGACCAATTTAATTTTGTAAGAAATTTTCATCGGACATCTGATAAATCGAGAAATCCTTATAGTGATTCACTAATATTCTGAAGGTTATTATACCATCAAAGAAAATTTTTACAGTGGTGTAGTTGAAAAAAATGATGAATTCAATAACATTCAATCTAGAACGATGGATTATAATTTTTTTTATCTATTGTTAAGATAAATAAAAAAATACCCAAGGATCATATTATGATTATGCACTTTAGAAGAATTTTTTTTATAATTATATTATAATGAAAAATTTAATTGTGGATAATTGAATGATAATTTATTGGTAAAAGACGATTCGCTTGTCTCGGCGCTCCCGTCAATCTGTCCTAGGGCTAATACGACTAACACGGATGAGATAAATTATAGAGACTACTAGCTTGGATGTTATGATTAATATATGGAAAGGACGGATATATTAATTTTATCAAATTTTGATCTTTAAATTTCATATTAATAATATTCATATACTAATTATCAATTAATTCTGTCAGTACTAATAATAACTTAGATGGATATGATATCTCGTAATAACTCGACGCACTCAGCCCCGGTTAAAAAATTTCATCTACATCATTACAGGCTATGCATTTTTATCTAACGACGGTAATTTAAAATAAGAACACAGCGTGTATCTACGAGTGTGGAAACCCGATCCGCTTCATTCCTCCCCAACAATCCATTTCATCGAAATCCCTCAGATCGAAGGGGAGGCACGATGGAATCGCCGCCAGAGGACGACGTCTGCTCGATCTGCCACGATGGGTTCACCCTCCCTTGCCAAGCCAATTGCTCCCATTGGTTCTGCGGTCAGAGCATCTCCCAACTTCCTCTCCCTCCCTCCTCCCTCTTCATAATCCTTAACCCTAGTTTCTTGTTCTAGGTTAAATTTCCCTATTTTGTTGCATTGGGACATATTACACAGATTAAGTTTCCTTTTTTTCTTACTGATTTTGCTGTCAGGTGGGAGATTTGATTTATTTTTTGATTGCACAATATTGCATTTTTGATGTTCAATCTGTGACCCTAGATGTCTTGTTAATAAAATGCACATATTGCTCGACCAATCTAACACGATTATGTAAAATCATCACCGTTTGCTGTGGAGCGAGCTGGAATTTTCGCTCGAGAAAATTTCATTTTGCTTCCCTTCGTTTACCCACTATTTTTTTTTCGAATAATGATTGGGAGAGTGAAAATGGGAGAGTGAAAACCATAGTGAATGACGTGGCACCTTGCATGCACGATCTCCGACGGGTTCACCGTTCCCCCCAGGGTATAGTTTGATCCCGGGCGGCGGCCGAAGGCCGCCGATGGTGTCCAAGCGATAATCGGACGTGTGCATATAAAGTGACACGTCATGCCACGTCATACCACATCATTCACTATGGTTTTCACTCTGCTATTTTCACTCTCTCTATCATTGCTCTTTTTTTTCACTGTATTTCGCTTAAAAGAAACTTCAGTTTTCCCCAAGAGTATTAGCCGTGATGTTCCCTTGATTTCATTTTCAAAATGTTGCAAATATACTTCCAAGTTTATGTAAGTTCCAGAGGAAGTTAGCATTGGCCACAATTTCTGTTTCTTTCTCTCCCCACTAATGATTTAACACCATTCTGGAATCACTGCTAGGAAATTGTATTTTGCGTGTCTGGCATCATGGGTCGGCCCTTCAACCATGCAAGTGCCCCATTTGCCGTCGTTTGATAACTTTGCTTATACCCACCGATGTTGCTGCACAAGAAAGGCAAGATACAGAAACTAGTCAAATTCTTGAAAACATTGAGAAATATAACCGAAATTTTGGTGGAGACCCATCCAGCCTTATACAGGTATATATTTTTATCATTGTCAATACTTATCATCAGGACATATGTAATCTATCTGATAATGTTTGTTTAATTTAGAGAAATCTTAGCCAAATATTCACCTTGGTGGTATTTAGACAAATAGTTAGGATTACTAAATATCCTGAAGGGAACATTGAATGTACTGTTGTTATTCTATTTAGGAAGGGAGGTCTACTTGCATCTTCATTTTAATTTAATGCAGAATGAGCTTTCTTATGTCTTTTTAATTCAAGTTTCTTGATATATAGACAATAGCACAATTGATTTCCAACTCATTAAGTAAATCTTATTAACACCACAGAGGTTAAGAGATCTGCCATTCTTCATGCGAAGGCTATTAAGAGAGTTGATGGATCCACAGAGGTCACTGCCTCTTGTATTCAGGGCACGAATGATTTTTGCTGTAAGTTATTGATAACTTATGCAAACCATCTAATATTTTCCTTGTCTAAATTGATTGAATAGTAAGCATCATCTAGACTAGGTGCATTGCATTATTTGTTTTTCAAGGTCAAGTGTATGCTCAGATCAATTATTTAAGTTTTCTGGTGATCCTTACAATCCTATGTTTCATATACTGATATTCCTTTAAAAATAGCAGAAAACTAGGGGTTAGTTCTTTGTATTTTATTTTCTTACAGTAGAAACTTAAAAAATCTTAATATTTATGCATTTTCATTCATGAATAAATTTAGGCGATCAGTAAAAGACAAATGTTTCTAATTTCATGGTAGAATTGCTGAACTTTTATGGATCCAAATACAAAAAATCTTTATGCTGACAATTGACATGCACATGCAGCCGCTTGTTTACAGACAATAATGTGAAATTGAGTGATATTCATTTTTCTTATATTAGATAGTATCACCAACTCTTAGTGAGCCATGCAGTTCTATTTTGCATGGAGGCGAAACATGTTTGCATTAGCTTGTAGCTATTATCAATTTTATGCACCAAAGCTCCTATATAACTTATTGCGACTGCTCAGAGTAGCTATAATCAATTTTATGCACCAAAGCTCCTATATAACTCATTGCGACTGTTCAGCTATTAGGATCTCTAAGTAACCAACTGCTAATACAGACGGCTTAATTATCCAGGAACAAATTAGGCATCATTGCGATAACACTTTCTAGAAGTGAAATTTGGCTTCAAAAATTACAAGTAAATGTGACACAAGGAAGGTTGTATTTTAATTCATACTAAGTGTAAATATAATACACATCTTTAAAACTTCATATACATTTGAACCATCAAGCAATATTATACTTTGTTGTATTCCTTTTAGTTTTGCTTTGATCTAGTTACTCAAGGGCTATTTGTTCATATGACATTTCATTTCTCAGTTAATTAACTCTGATTGTAAATTTTTCCAGATGGTGATGAGTGCAATATATGTGCTGAGTCCGGTTGATATTATTCCAGAAGGTCAAATCAAATTATTTCATGCTGATTCTTTTCAGATTATGTTCTTCATAATCGATGCGATACTCTTGGCACAGGGATATTTGGATTTGTCGGTCTGCTAGACGATCTCATCATTCTCCTTATTGTTCTCCTCCACGTCGCTACCATATACCGCTCGGTGCTTCTTTATCGTCATGGTGGTTCCTGAGTGGCGATCATACGCGGACAATGGATCGGTCTGGACTTTTCTAACTCTGGAGCCCCAGAAGAAGGTATTATCCCAGCAATACCGATCGAGCCGAGGGTATCTTTTTTCCTGTTTTTCGCATGTCACTGCAAGGTTTGTTCCTAGCTACTGTTGTAAGTTTCCGCACCCACCCCAGTGCAATTTTCTTTTGCTACTCTGTTCGTAGAGTGTGTCATGATAGAACATGTTGCAGAGCTGACTGCAACAATATTAGAAGTGATTTCAGATTGTGAAGAAGATCATGACCAAACTGTGCGTGACTGTTTTTGGTCGACCAACCAACTTCTCTCGATTCTTGACGATGGCCTGGCTTATTTTTGAAATTGTGTTTCTCAAATTCTGACCAGTCAGTTCATTTAATTCAAATTGAAGAGTTGATACGCCAACATCAGGTATCACTTTTTTTTTAGAGAAGCGTATCTTTTGATGATGATAGTGATTGGTTTTTTCCTTGATTATTTTTAAATATCCTATTTTTTGCACCTCGTGCTTTTATAAATATTATCAAAATAATTATATATTTTATTGTTGTCGTATAGTTACTATTTTAGACGATACATATTTTTTTTTGTTAAAGTGCGTATTGGAGATGTATGAGCATTTATTTTTTAGATATCTATCTATCGTATATTTATCAAGGAGGATTTGAAATTGACTTCACATGATCTGTCCATCGACGCTTGGGCCACTTATAGAGGTGAACGACTACTAATGAAGACCATACAAGGGCGGATTGATTATAGGACTAGCGGGCACACCCCTCCCGGGTGAAGGAAGGGTTTGGGCGGTTGATTGTTGACAAGTCGATTACGCTGCCCTATAACGACGTCTTCATAGAGTAAGTCATTGCACTTGAAAAATGCATTAACCCACCCTTCAAATCTAAATTTGGCCACCTAAATCTAAAATTCTAAATACGTCCTGAGATCTGACACCTTCTTTTATCTTCTTTGATTTACCTTACACGGAGAACACGAAATAACAATTTCTTCCAAGAGGATCAGTTGGATGGTGAGAGAATTCAAGAAGTGTACAGTGCACAGATACGTAATATTAAAAATATATTCAAATTTGATATTTTAATCACTTCTAATTTATGATTATTGGGTACTCGTGAATTTATGAATTATATATTTTTTCTTATAAAAAAATTAAAATAATAAAAGTAATAAATTGAAGATGGTTTTAATAATATTTATGAAAATTGTAAGATAAGGTAACCATAGTACAATTAAAAAGATATTTTAAAAAATTAATTACGACACAAGGATGCAAAAAGAATTAATAAATTTATTGCGTGCTGCACACGATGGAATTCCATCCATCTCTACACATAACCGAAGACAAGCGATCCAAGAACGAGACGATTTGGATTTGCGATCCCAGGCATAGGGCGCTTCAGCTTTCTTGGATCGAGCAGAGATCCGTCGCTTCTCCGATTGGGACTCGTCTTCCTCCTTTTCGCGTCGCACCATGGCCTGCATTAAGAGCGCCGCGCGGTCGGCGCTCGTCTCCTTCGCGTCCGATGCGCCCTACATCGCCGCCGGCACCATGGCCGGCTCCGTCGACCTCAGCTTCAGCGCCACTGCCAACCTCGAGATCTTCAAGCTCGACTTCCAGTCCGACGCGCCCGAGCTCCCAGTTGTCGGCGCCTGCCCCAGCGACGAGCGCTTCAACCGCCTCTCCTGGGGGAAGCCCCCCTCCGCCTCGGAGGAGTACTCTCTCGGCCTCATCGCTGGCGGTCGCTCCGATGGAAGCGTCTGCGTTTGGAATCCCCGTAAGCTGATCAGGTGTTCTGGGTTTAGTGCATGCAAGTTTTATTGTCTCGGCATTGCATACGGTCTGGATATTGTGGAGATTTTGATGTTTTGTATACATTTGCAGTCCCGAGGAACAAAATGATGCTTTTGTAGCGAAGCTCAAAAAGCACGTGGGATCGGTTGGTATCCATCTCCAGTGTTCAAGTCGAGTGCTTTAGTTGCCATGAATTTGATGGGCTGGTTTCATCATTCAGGTCTATGGTCTGGAGTTCAGCACGCTGTCACCAAATCTACTCGCTTCCGGTGCTGATGAAGGGGAGATTTGCATTTGGGATCTGGCAAACCCTTCAGAACCAAATATTTTCCCATCTCTAAAGGTAAAAATAAATCTAAGCAACTACTTTTGGATAGAAATTGTGGTTCTTAGCATTTTGTTTATTATTGCTAATGCGTTTATGTAAATTCATTTTTTTGATACCTCTCAGATTTGTATTGTTGTATTGCTCTTACATCAGACTTGACTTAATATCCAAGATTGTTGACCCTTTGGTATACGCTGTTATTTTGCTCAGTCAAGTTAAACAAACTAATTCAGCATAATTCCCTTATGACAACACCGTGTATACCACACAATTTCTAGTTTGCCATATATGTATAACATGCTGTCAATCCTTCCATGGATCCACCCGTGAACAATCAGGTGTCTGCTCCAACCATAGTTATTAAATGCAACTGTTTTCCATATAACTTCTAAGTGGGGAGGGAAGATTCCATTTTTTCTGGTTGGCTAATATTTCTCATGAAGATCTGACGTGGAAGAAATACTGTTAGTGATTTCGATAAAGTCCTCTATTGAAAATTTGTACACAAGAGTGACAAACATGACTAAATTTTTAGTGGTTCTTCTCACTCTCAATAGAATACTTTTTTTTTTTCTTCTTCAAAGTTATAGTTTTTCCTGCACAATGTATG